>CM050323.1:156910811-156960811 GCA_027475135.1 Bactrocera correcta
AGGTAAGCTTAGACTGACTGCCCATACATAATCCTGCAGGTCCTTTGTAATGAGGTTTAGTTCAAAACGAGCTGAAGCTTACATTGTGTTAACGGTTTTTGTGAAGTTCAAAACAGACTAAATATCTAATTTTGAGACTTCATCCAGTTCCGTGAACTTCGAAATTCTTAGACATGTAAGCCAAGTTCTAGATAAGGACCAACAAAAGCAGAAGAGGTATTTCAGCATCACTTTCATGTCTACTTTTCCACTTTTTCTGCATGTCTCACTATAAATAACATGGGCTCTTGTGTTACCAGTTAGTTGTGAACTAGGATATCAACCGTGCTAAAACTTTTTCGAAACCAAGTGAGGAAAAAGTATGATCTTATCGATCTTATATGCGATTAAGGTATTTCATCTTACACTGATTCGACTTTCAGTCTTTTCGAAAATTTCTTTGCGTATCGTTTTCAGCGACTTCCTTGAACTGCTTCGGTAGTTAGGCAAATTGTACTTTTATCAATCTCATCGGCTCATACGTGTGCCGAAAGCCTTTGTGGTCTGGAACTCAGTACATATGTAACCGATACTGAACTACTTAATCCCTACTTCAAAAGACATTCTCTAACCGTCGACCGTCTGACCGTCAAAACAATGTAAGATTATTGCTTTAATGACTGCTTAGCTATCGACATATATATCGATGTTATATATGTCGCTTCCTGCATTATTAACTATTAGCTATCTCAGCAGCTTTACTAACCGCAAAACCTACTGCTTGGAAGATATTGCAGTACTTCAGCAGCTCGAACGGCAGCCTGAGATCTAGCTGTGTGAATTGGTTACGGCAATCAGTCATTTTCAATCCATCGTTTAGATGTTGAGTGCTCCGCTGATGTGCAAAGTGCCTATCTGCGATCCACCCTCCTTTTAGTGTGTCTTGAAACCTTCTCTCTAAGACAAAGCGGTAAAGTATGTGGTCTATTTTTTCCACCAACTCTCTGCTTGTTAAAATGCGCCCAAAGTTTCTCGTGGAAAATTCATCTCCAGCTTGATTGATTTCGTTGCTGAGATTTCTATTCTCCAATTTGTCGCCAATAGAAACATCTTTCTGCCTGATTTTAATTGATCAAAGTTTCATCCAACTTGAAGATGTGAATCCGTATGGAAAATTTTTATTAAAAAATGTTGCTGACATCTGGCGTCATGTTTCCAACTTTTGAATTAATTAATATTTCGAGAGAGGTTTCCAATCAATTTAATCGGTTAGTAAATAAGACGCATTCAATGACAGCACAGTATTTTAAAGCGGCTTTATTTACAAGGCGGCAAAAAAAAATAAAAAATCACAAAAGAAATGTTCTACGGAATATTCCACACAACTTTGCTTAAAAGAATACGGTTATAAAACAGGCTTCAAGCCAGCGATTTTTAAGACGAAGTTTCCCATTTAGGGATTATAAACATTTATTGGTCAGTTTTTGAGATATCCGAATGAAATTCAATAGAGACGTGAATATTGATTTTCTATTAATCATTTGTCGAAATCGGTCGAATCAGCCAGCTGTATCACATTTCTCCCATACAACCAATTATTTAGATTTTTTTCTTTTTCCGGAACCCTGTCTTTATTAAAAAAAACTCTTAGGCATAGTCTCTTAGCCAGAATGGTCTGTAGAGCATTTTTCGTAAGTATATGTGATTTTGCAGAACAGAGATCGACCCGGTCTAATACGTGTATTCATTTAACTGAGCATTGGTTATTAGTAAATATTTCTCTTTCTAATTTGAAGTAGGCAAAATCAAGTGAGCCAATATTCAATGGCACTACTGCCTGGCTGATGAGCTTTCTGCTGTTGGCTTTGTATTTGTACCGACGGAAGCACGTTTTGATTACATTTGTTGGATATTTTCTATTTGCTTTTTATTCCCAAAATGGTGTACTAGAAAAACATGGTGGCAAGAGCTGCCGGGCAGTGTAAGTTGAACGAAAAGTTTGCGCCATTCCCTTTCACCCATAATTGCCCACAATTATATGCGCTAAGTGGTTTTCACAGAAGTGCCATTTGAGCTAAACAAATAGTAATCCTTTTCGAATGCAAGTTGCTGAAAATGGCAATAAAGATTATAGCGGTTCACTGCGAGTGTGTGAGTGTATACCAGATTTGTATGTATTTGTTGGAGCTTTAGTGATGAAAGCGCACAAACGACAATGCCGCTTCTAGAAGAATGAGTGGGCGCCACTTGAGAGCCGCAAAATGAAATTAAAAAAGTATGCTTCAATGCCACAAAACTCGAACTAGCTGAAGTTGGCCATTAAAATGCCAAAGCATAACAAAAACAAACAGTAAAAGAGTAAATACTATATAGATATATATAAATGAAAGCAACAACACCAACAAAATGTGCAAGCAACAATTAAACCAACAATAATAACAAGCACAATTAGCGCAAAATCTATGTGAAAGCCATGCCGTCGACTGAGGTTGCATGCAACAAATGACGAGGCAGTCAAGTCAAGTGCTTCGACACAAAAGCTCGAGCTAAGCAGCTAAAGTGTGCGGAAGCAACGAACAAGTGAAATGTGACAAGAATGCCGCGCCAACTTCGGACAGCAGCAACAGTGGCGGCGGAAGGGGGCGAACGTTTGAACCGACATTTAAAATTAAATCTCCTCCAATGAAAAGTTTCAAGTCATTTTTGACGTTAATCTCTAATTAGTTCCCTTGGGGGCAGAGCTTAGCGGACCAACAATAGCAGGGGCAACAACAGCACCACCGCCATCAAACGGTTGCGCAACAAAACTGTTTAAATACGAAATTATATCTGCGGCGCTGACAAAGCCTTTACGCGTTGATGGCTCGCCAGCGCGAGTGGCAGGCGGCGTCCAAGTCGCCAGTTTAATCATTAAAGGCAGTTGGCGTTTTCCATTGACGGTACGCGGGCTTCGTTTTCTTTTTTTTCTTTAGACCAAAAATAATTGAATGAAGCACTCCACACATACAAACATATATATAAATATTTATTTACGTATATTTATATCAAAACCAGAAAATGCGTTAACTTCGACTCGACCGAAGCTAATACACCACTCACAGCTGCATTTCTTTCAGTAACTATGTGTCCAGTTTGTATGGAAGCTATGTGCTATATTAATTCGTTCTGAACAATTTTTTCGGAGATTATGTTATTACCTTAAGCAGTAATTCATGTCAAATTTCGTGAAGATATCAAGTCAAATGCAAAAGTTTTCCATACAAGAACTTGATTCCGATTGTTCAGTTTGTATGGCAGCTATATGTTATAGTTGTCCGATATCGGCAGTTCCGACAAATGAGTAGCTTCTTGAAGAGAAAACGATGTTTACAAAATTTCAAAACGATATCATAAAAACTAAGGGACCATTTCGTATATATAAAGACAGACGGATAGACAGACGGACAGACAGACAAACAGACAGCCGGACATGGGTAAATCGACTCTGCTCAGTATACTGATCATTTATTGGCTCTCCGATGCTTCCTTCTGGGTGCTACAAACTTCGTGTCAAACTTAATTTAACCTGTTCAGGGTATTAAGACAGTGCGGCGTGCTGGATAAATTGCAATACAATTATAAATGCCTGATAAACGGACATTAACAAGACGCATTGACTCTTAAATATAATAATTTCAGCCACAACAGCTGACGCTGGAAGCAAAAGTTTTGCGGTTCAACTAAAGTTTTCACACTAAAGACATAAATATCAAGAACGGAAAAAGAAATAAAGTAAATTGCATATAATTATTTTCATTTTATTTTTTATTTATTCAGTTTACCAGAAATTTTTATTTTTTAATTTAATACAATGGCATTCTTTATACCATAGACTAGTGTAGAAGAAACAAAAACGCACCTGGAATTTGTACTTAAATTGCCCGGGTGAATGATATGTCAAAAATATGTATGTATTTTGCAAAGTCGACAAGACTTAATTACTGTGCCAAATATGAGCGCGATCTATCAACCGGTTTCTTTACAGCAGCTTCTAAAGTAGGTACACCTCAGTAGAGCCATGTGATTTTTACAATGCATAAAAATAACGAATATTGGAAAAGGGTTACGGTGATTAAATTTTATCAAAAACACAAGCCTATGAGAGGTACAAAGTCTTCAAAGACGGTCGAGAGCTCATTAAAGACATGCCTCGTGTTTGTTCTGGACGATTTTCAACCTCCTCAACTGAAGAAAATATTGAAACAGCGAAAGCTATGGTGCTTGGTTGCATCGTCAGGCTAGTGTTAGAGAGATGGTGAGAAAGCTCGACATCTCTCGCGAGCCCCTTCGAATTTTGTGGAAATCCTGGGAATGAAATGAGCTCTTGATCGACTGGTTCCGATAAAACTGAATTTTTTCAAAAAGAGTACCGAATTTAAAGCGAAAACTGTAATGAATACCATCGATCAACCACTGTATTCACCAGATTTAGCTGCGCGTGAGTTTTTCTGTGCTTCAAACTGAAATTAACCTCCGTGAAACCCGTTTTTGAAAATATAAAACAAAACGCTTATGCGTTTCGAGGAGGAAGTTTATTACTTGAAGGCGAAAAAAAGATTTTGTTGAATAATTAAATATTTTGTTATTTTTAATTTTATTTACAATTTCCAGATACTTTTTTGTCTTAATGTACAGTCAGTTAACTTTAAATGCATTTTTAACAAAACTCTGTTTTCAAAATCGGTTGTTAAGTTTTTCCGCAAGAGACTCAACTAGACTTAATAAGATTTTGTAGAGGCCTTTGAGATTTAATTTACAAAGTCCTAAACCAAAGATTTTTTGTTAAAAATATTGGAAATTTTCAACAAAATTTACTTTGGTTTTTGTAAAACTGTCTGCCAAAAATAAGCTTTTCAGATTTTGTGTTTTCCTCGTCCAACATTCTGTTTATGGTCTCATTAAGACACGTATTTTTTCATTTTATTTCAAAAGATTCCGTAAGAAGTTCTGCTACCTTGTTTTCGAGGGCCTGTCGGAAATGATTTTTAATATGAAAACAATATATATATTAAAAATAGGTCGTTTGTTGCTCGAGGAAACCCAACTACCGCCCTAGAAGCTTTAAATTCTTAGTAAGAAATTTTTTTTTAACAAATCAAAAATCTAACTTCGCGAATTGCCTTGACTTAGTAAATATATTTGCAGCTTCTCACTCTTGCATTTTTAACTTTTCCTCTTATTAATCTTTAAGTATACAAAACACACACATACAAACATATATATATTTTTACATTTTTTTTTTTTGTGTGTGAAATCACTGACCACTATCTTTGCTGCTTTGTCACAAGCATCACTACACTCTTTTAGATGCTTTTCTTCTGTTCAAAATCTATCAAAACTCAAGAGCGGGGAGGCAAACGTACCGACTAATGAAAAAATATGTACGTATGTAAGGAGCGCTGTGCCGCCACCGTCACCGCCACATGCAATGCAAAGAACGAATTGACTAAGCGTAATGAAGGATATCCGCACCAATGCGCTATGGAGGATGAAGGATTCTTAATTAAAACGACGGCAAACTAGCTGGCAGAACAGAGAGTCATGCAGAGACAGCGCCACAATTGTTTGCACAACTTTGCAAAATAGGAAAGCAGTTGGAAAGGCAACACAGAAAAAAAAAAAACAAGAAGAAAATGAATTTTAAAAGAAGATTAAAAAATAATGAAGCAAAAAAGTAAATATGACTGGAAGTGGTGAGTGGGGCAGCAGGCGATTAAAAGCGGAGCAGTAAATAAGTAAGCATTAGCGCAGAATTGGTCTGTCAAGTGGAGACCAGACCAGTGAGATGAATGAGATTTCGCTGAAAATAAAGAGGCGAAAAAAAATTAAAAATAAAATTCAAGTGAATGACATTGAGGCATGCGGCTGCAGATTTCAGCCAACTAGAAAGGGAAACTATTGTCTGATTGACTTTGAAAATGGTGAAAATGTTTAATTTCACTGCGCACACTTTTCTGTAATCCTTTAAAAATTTTTTGTAATTTTTATACCCAGAATGGGGGAAAAATGTTTTTTGGATTTTGAGCGACAACTTTGCCTTTTGTTTTGCTGTTCATGAGATCAGAGTCCCATATTTTTGAACACCGATTCTTATGTAGAATTCAACGAGGAATTGAATGGAAAAGTCAATTTTGAAAAAAAGTTGGTGGAAAAGCACAAAAAGCCGGGTTTTTGTAAAAAAAAAAATGTTTTTTTTTTGGACTTTGAAAATTTTTTTGGGTTTTGAAAATATTTTTATCAGAAAGCTGAGATTTTTTTGCAAAAAATTTTATAATTCCAAATTTTTTTTCATTCAATTTTGAGGTCGTTAAAAAATAAAAGAAATAGTAATTTTTTTGTTTGATCTCAATTTGAATTGTGCGCCAAAAAACAATGGAGCAACTTGGACCGCTAAAAAGTTAACAGATATTCTTCTTTTGGTCAATGTTATAATTTTCTAAAGTTTGGTTAAAATCGGAGAACCACGGGCATAAAACCATGTCGCCAATTGATGGAATGGCCCATATATTTAGTTTTCCATAAAGTTTGTGTTTATAAGAGGCGGAAGGAAATGTCGACGGCTTTATAAAATATATATATAAATTATCAGCACAGTGAGCGGAGTTGATTTAACCCTGTCCGTCTCGTTAACCGTCTGAACGTCTGACGGTTTGTCTATTTGTCTGTATATAAGTGATTTTGTCTTCCCGTCTCTGAGTTCCCGATCTGAAATTTTGCTCATTTCTTTTCTAAGAAGCAGCACATTTGTCGGACTTCTAAAATTTTTCAAATCGGATCAATTCAGCCTAGTATAGCTGCCATAAAAACTTGTTGCTAAAAATCCAGCCCTTACATGGAATATTTTTTATTTAACGAGATATCTTCATGAAACTTTCTGCGAATTATTATCCAAAGCAAGGATATAATATCTAAAGAAATTGTTGAAATCAGACCACTATAGCATTTAGCTCATAAAATATGACCGATCAAAATTAAGCTTTTTAATTTTTTTCTTATGAAGGGTATTATAGCTTGAGTAAAATTAACGCTTCTTCTAGCTTTTTTAAATTTTTTTTTATTTTTTATTTTTTTTTAATTTCTTTTGAAGCAAATAAATTGTAGCAACTGCGGAGTTGGAGAGCTGGCATTATTTCACAAGAAGTTAATTGTTCGTGTGCGCCAAAAACAATACTTCGGCATGCTAGTAAAGCGCGCTGAAGAGAAAACGCAACAACAAATGCAAATTAAGTCCAACGAGGCGTTGGCCTTAAAGTCAAACCGAACACACGGCCACACACACACACAGAGGACCGCATGTGCGCTCGCCCAAATAATTGCCGCGTTTTCTGGCATTGCACAACACATCGCAATACCGTTAAACCAGCCACACAAGTACACAAATGAAAAAGTGTGCGCGTGTGTGTGTGCGCTCGTTTGCCTACAAATCAAATTAAAACCCATTTTTCTTATGTAATTAACTCATTCATTTCGTGAATGCGCGCACGGCGCCTAAAAGCGCACTACCGCTGTAGACTTCCATTCACTGAACACACGTACACAGCGCTAGATATACACATGCACAGTGCTACAGGCACACAAAAACACAACCAAACAGCTGGCGGTGGGAAAGCGCCGCCTAAAGCTCATTATGCCGTCGGCGTATATAAAATTAAGTCCAGCGGAATTTAATTTCGTTACAGTAATTTAATTTCAGTATTTTTATTTGCCTACCAAAATGACAGTAAAACGTATATACATACATAGGGCGATGGGGTGTGGGAGAAGAAATTAAAAATACGCAGCAAATAAACTTTCACTTTTGATTTCACTGTCGAAATGCGCCATTCTTAATCCTTTTACGACCGCGCAACTTGACGCACATGTAATTAGCTCCGGCGCATAGCAGTACCCGCACAACAACAATAGCCTAACTAAGAATAATACCTAGTGCGCGGCATTAAACCAAATGTGAGTGTCTTAAAACCGGAATTGTTCGTGCACAAAGCGACTTGAGGCGTGAAACCCTTCTGCAGTTTCGCTTTCAAATTTGCCTTCTCGTTCACACACTCACACGCAAAGCGGCAGCGGCTAACTGTTAAATTTATTTTCCATTTATTTTGCCCAAATATGACTCCCGGCCAGCAGACAAATACAATAAATTAGTTAAGTTGAGCCTGGCCGCGGGCTGCTCGCATTCCTAAACGCTTTTACTTTACTTCTTATTGCATTTTTTACTGCTACTTAGCAATGCTGCAGGTTGTTGTTATTGTTCGCATGCTTTTTTCTTTCTTTGTTTGCCGCAAAATTGCTTTTGTCGAAATCTAACCCTTTTTCTGGCTTTGTGTTTTGGCGTGCTTAAGAAGCACACTAAATTAATTTGAAGTGTCGGTTTTCGGCAATGCTAATGTGGTATGGTCTACTTTTAGGCGCAATACAGCAAATCTCGATTCCAAGAAGGAGAAAATTTCATTTAAAGCAAGAGTTGGTTAAAATTTCAAGGCATAAAATTTGGTTAAAAATCTAAGATAAAAAGTTGAGGAGCTTTGGAGAGTAGAGTGTGGCTTCCTGGAAAGAAACATGACTAAGTTGGAATTGTTAAATTCAAAAAATTAGTTTCGTTTTAAATTCTTTTTTAAGCAAAAATCTCTATTAATTAAATTAGTTCGAAAATTGGTTTCAGGACGAACTGAGAGAAAAATTTTAGAAATTACAACGAAAAATTTTAGGTGAGCTTACATGATTTAAGTACAAACATATCCAAATGTAATTATGGGTAGTTTTCGCCATTAAAGAAGAGTTCAGTATGATGTCAATACTTTAAAAGGTTGGAAAAAACCTGCGCATCTATATTGTGGCTGTACAGTTTGTTTGTTTCAGCACAATTTGTCATTTCATCATGGAAAGATATCTCATCCAACGACGAGCCGAAATCAATAAAATTTATTTCCGAAATTCGAAGTCAGTGGCATCAACTTTGAAGAGCACTACGTCCAATTTATGGTCGTCATAATCGACTTGACAGATCAACAGTTGAGCGTCTAGTGGAAGAAAGTGAATCCAAAGGCAAAGTACAAAATGTTCCCGTTGCTGCCGTTAGAGTATCAGTTGAGAAAGACCCACATCAGTCTCTCACACGTCATTCTCAAGCGTTGGGCATTTCTGTGACCTCGTTGTGACGAATTTTGTGAAAAGATCTCGGCCTACATCCTTACAAGATCAAACCGACGCAAGAACTGAAGCGGCTTGACTACCAGAATCGTTGTATGTTCGAGAATTGGGCTGAGCAACAACCTGAAAATGTTTCGGATTTTCATCGAAAAATCATCTTCAGCGATGAAACTCACTTCGGGCTGAATGGCTTCGTCAAGAAGCAAAATATGTGTTGTTGGTCAGGCTGGCGGCGTCATTAGACCGTTCATCTTCCATGATGATCAAGATCGGCACGTTACTGTGAATAGGAATCGCTACCGCTCAATGATAACTGAATATTTTTGGAGCGAATTGGATGATATTAGACAATATGATATTCCAACAGTACCGCGACCCAAGCCACACAGCAAATGTCACAATTGATTTATTGAAAACCAAATTTGGCAAAATTTTATGGCGACGCGTTGCTCTTGATTTGGTTTTTCCATTTTCGTGACGAGCACTACAAACACACGTCTACTCAACTTGACGCAGCAGACGAACTAAACAAGCTAGAGCGATGGTACATATATCAATGGAGAGGGGTGGGATGCCGGAAAAAGAGAAAGGGAACTAAAAGGTTACAGGTTTATCACAAGCGCGGCAATAAATTCAGTCTCATTACTTAATTGTCACGCCTCGTATAAGCAAGGACAACGCAATCAAGCTACCTCACTCTCGAACTATTTGTTCAGAATATACTATATTTATAAATTTTTCGTATGAGCTGATATTTAATATACGGTAACTAGCCTGAGAGTCCATATAGCAATTGTTGGTTAAAAACGATACTTAGCTTCAACTTTTGCTGTAATTGTGAACAGAGGAAAGCTCTTTTGAATTCTGACCGTGCTTTAGAACAGAAGAAATAGAAACGACTGATGTTGATTCATAAGATGACATTTTATGTACAGTAAGCAATATTTTAGTATCTCGTTGTTCAATATCTCTTAATGTATGAATAATTAGTGGAGAGAAAAATCTAATAGATGTTTCGATGGAAGCAATAAGTTATCATATTTTCATGCAATAAAAATTTCTTTATCATTATTGTTAAAAATGATATTTTCCAGATTATAATATTGCTAAATTCTAAATATGACCCGCTTGGGCACTACCCATGTAAGCACGTAAATAGACTTAGTAGTTCTTTTTTCTGTTGTAAAAGCTTTTCCCTGCTGTGAACAAAGACATTACGATATCTGACAACTAAAAACGAAATAGACGAAAATCGTTTACTTTCAGCATGAAAATACACAGAATATCGACACATATCGAAAACTGTCGACTGCCAATCTATAATATTTACTTTTGGCGTTCAGAGCATTTTTAATTCAAAGTTTTCTTTTAGGGGTATTCTAATCCAGATATTAAAATAAATATAATATTTTTAATATTTAGAGGGCTTAGGTATTCAAAAATAGTTTCTTTAAAGGCATAGCCGTTTAGTGTCAAGGACGACGGAGCTTCGAAAGTATGTTTCTCGAAACTACATGATATCTCGAGCTCGAATCAGTTTATTTAGTTGAATTGTGGATTAATATTCTTTAAATATCTGTGTAACGTATTATTTAACAAAAATTGAAAATTTCTATTATATTTAGTTGGATATTCTATTATATTTATCTTATATTATTCAAAAAAAAAAGGTTTGGCATGTTGAAAACAATACCGCATATGAATTTGGATTTACAAAGATTATTACTGAGGTAAAACAAAAAAATCCTACCATGAATACTAATAATTTCAGCAAAATATTAACTTTTTTTATGTATGTCTAATTCAAAATCTCTATTTCAGTTACGAAATTAAAGTCTTATTTGCAACCCTCATTTTCATATCATAATTTGGTATATTGATTTCGCTTTGACCTCATCATACCCACTTTTCCTATATTTTTATAATTGTAATGCTTTCAATATTCACTCACCTTTTGGCAAAATCCTCAAATTTAAATGGCCGCTCGACAAGTCTCTCTTCTATGTGCGCCAGAACAGAGAGCAAAAAAAAACACAAACAGTGAAATTAGAATTTTTGTCAGGTAGACGAATTTAAATGGCTGGCGAAGTTCACACCAACAACATTTAAGAGCCATAAAAAGCGTAAAAGACACTTACCTGGATACTCCTCATTCTCCTCTTCATCGTACTCTTCCTCTTCACCTTCAATGAACTGCGCGTTCGCTGTATTATCACCATTTTCAATTTCCGTTGGCAGAGCTGGAAAGGAAAAAAAAAAAAAAACAGATAAGATGCCGATACTAAAAAAATCTATAAAAAAATGAAAAAAAGATGAAGAAAAAATATAAAGAAAAAAAAATTAAGATATAAAAAAAACAAAGATACAAAAAAAAAAAAATTAAAGAAAGTAAATTTTACAGCAGTTGTGTTCTTTAAGCAGATTGCGAAGCGTACAGCTCAACGCACTAGCAACTGAGGGTTGATAAGTAGATGCGGAAATGTTAAAGAAATGCTTGTAAGGAAATAAACAGGGATATCAATGCATTGCACCCCAAACCGATTGCAACGAGTATTCACTCGCCATTAAGGGCATTAGCAGCAAATTAAGCTGCCGCACCAAGGACATGAAGGTAAATTCCTCAACTGGTAAGCAGGTATGTAAGCGTGTGTTTGTGTGTATAGAGGTTCAAAGCAGGGTGGCATACCCTTAAAGTATATTTGAGTCAAAGCAGTGTGGCATACCTTCAGAGTGTAGTTGAGTCAACGATGCAGACTTAAGGGTGTTTGCTTAGAATTTTATCATTAATAAAAAAGATAATGAGCAACAATAACAATAGATCATCATTAATAGGCGCAAACGAAATTGAACGGCCAGCAGAGCACTACGAGCTAACTCACGCTTAAATTATCACCTTTTATTATCAGTAGCAATGTACAGTTATTTTATACAGAAATTTTGCAGCTCAGCTTAATCACTTGTTGCTCCTTTGGACGTGCTCATGACTTCATCCACAAAAGCAAACTCATCAGTTACATGTAAATACACACATATATACATGTGTACGTGTGTGATAACGTGTGTGTTTTAGTGCTCTACTTACATAAGTTGCTAATTAATTAACAAACAAGAAAAAGTACAAAAAGCACGAAATCATTTCTCTTCTTCTTCTTCTTCATCGTCGCTCTAAAGCAAAAGTTTGCGAAAATTTTAGTTTTCCTCTTTCCATTTACCATTGCTTTGGCATTTCGGTACAGCGCAACAGAAGTTTAACGAGCAGTCTGTGTGGCAGCAGCAGCAGTTGCTTGCTGTAGCCTGCACAAATCATGTAATAGACACTGACCTTTCGGAAGTTTGTTTAACTTTAACAAAGCACAGCAGAGCAGCAAATGTTGCTGGCGTATGCGTGAGTTACATGCATATTCACTTGCTACATGCGCATCTCCTGTTACATGTGTGTGTATACGGATATAAAAGTAGTTGGCGATATCGGGGTAATTCTTAAAGTTTCAGTATTCGAGAACTAACGGAACATGGCACAGTGAAATATTAGCTTAATTAGCAAAGTAAGAGCAAGAGCACAAGATTCTACTTACTATATTCACTATTTTGTTTGTGTAATATTGAGGTTAAATCCGTTTGTGAGAGGATGAAATCGAATTTCGATTATTGAAAAAATAACTCATTTTATTTCTAAACAAGAAAATGTTTTATTTCAGTTTTACTGAAGCTAATACCATAACTCCTCCATAAATTCCATACCATAATATTAGTAATATTCCATACCATAATAATAATTAATACTATGAGCAAAAAATAGTGAGATTTTATTCATAATTTTAAAACTTCTTAAATTATTCTTCAAAATCTATGTCGCGCTCCTCAAAGTAATACCTTTGGCCAAATACATTGTGCCTATGCTATTTCCAATTCTCAAAATAGTTGTAAAAGTCAATTTCCGGAATAGCCTTTAATGCGCGTGGCGAAAATGTCTTCAATTGACTCAAAACGGTTTCCCTGGAGCGGTTATTTAAGTCTGCTGAATAGCCCGGAGTCACATGGAGCTAAATCAAGCGAAAAGGGTGGTTGCGGTATGATCTTAGTTGCAAATTTGGCGAAAAACTCCCGAAGGCTCAATGCAGTATGCGACGGTGATTATCGTGATGCAAAAACCAGGAGCTTTCGGTCCATAATTTCGGCCCCTTTTTCGAGCAAACGACTCAAATAGTATTCCTTCTTGACAAGATGACAGAAAACTGTCATCATAACCTTGATTTTTGACTTGCTTTGACGTGTTTTTTCGGCTGCGGCTCACCTTTATCACGATTTTCGGCCGATTGATCGTCTCTTTCCGGGTCGTAAGCATAAATCCAAAACTTTTTGCCAGTAATTATACGTTTCATGATATCCTAGTAGTGGGTAAACATTAATTCACTGATGATAACGCGACCTCGTCTTTTAAAAAAATAGTGCTTTTGGAATCAATCGTGCTTTCACTTTCCTTAGCGCCAAATGATTTTTCAAAATGGTTCACTCTGATATTCCCACGATACCAGTAAGATCTCTGACTATGAATCGTCGATTCACAAGAACCAATTCTTTTATTTTATTGACGTGTTAATCGTCAGTTGATGTTGGTAGGCGTCCTGGAAGTGGTTCGTCGCCAAAGCGTTCCCAACTCTCTTTGAATAATTTGCGCCAATCGAAAACATTTGCACGCAACAGAAACTTATCACCGAGCCATTTTCTAACATTCTGTACGTTTCGGCAGTAGTAATTTGATTCCACAAAACTTAATGGAACTTCTTTGTTGCAAAATTGCACTCAACGTAAAAATCGCCATATGTACTTTGTGAAAGACAAGCGTTTAGTATACTAAACTCTAATGATTATATTGACGTGACATTTGGCACAGATTTCGTGGGGAAAATGCATGCTTGTCGTACTCAATAATCCATGCCAAATTTGCTTCAGTTTAATCGTTCAGTTTGAATGGGTCGAAGTAAGCCACAAATTTCTGCTTACAATGCTACCTTCCAGAAAACATAGCTTTCATGCAAGTCGATTGACTGAGACAAGTACAACGAGGTACAAGATGACTTTGTTGAGAAAAAATCTAACTTTTTGAAAAATTCGTTTTTGTTGCAGTCGAGGTACTTCTCGGACTATTATGGTAAATACGACTTTTTATACTGCCTTTGCTCGTTGCTAATTGTGATTTTGATTCTCTATTAAACTGCATTGATAAGCAAAATTCACTGATTGACTACTGATTATATGAATCGGAAGCAACTATGAATACCTGTTCACGATTTCGTATTCACGAAACTAAATCGTTGGTTTCAGCTTTGAATTAAACGAATCTTTTGCACTTTGCATGCTTTGCTTTGCAGTGCTGAGCCAGTCACTCACTTTTGTGTGCGCAATTCGATTGCCTTTCTTCATACACGTTAAATATAGTCCACAAAGGAAGGGAAGTATGAGTAAAAGTGCCCAAACAACAAATATATTAAAGCTAAATGGCGCTGAAAATATCAAAAATCCAGGCTTGCAGTTAAGTAACGGTTGTTAGAAATTTGTTTGCACTCCAAATGACACTTTTATGTCGACTGGCAAATTGAATTAACTGTACTAATTGATTTGGGATATACAGTGTGGGGGTGGGGTGGTTGTTGTCGGAAGTTGTTGGGAGTTTGAAGGAAGTTGTCCTTTTTTCGGTGTGTGAATGAAGTGAGTCCTTTGCTTCAAGTAAGTAAGTTTATGAGCGGCTAATCGAAATTTGATGTTTAGGGTAGATGGGATAATTCGAAAAAGCGTGAAATTAAGTGTGGACAGATAATTTATGAGGCAGCAGAGAAATGCCGTATTTGAATATGAAGTTTTCGTTATGCATAAATTGCCATAAAATGATTTCTCTTGAAGTGTTGTTGTTATTGTAAAGATTTATAATAAATAACGATTGGTGAATGAATGCTAGTGGCAGCTGGGACTACAAAAATAATGAAAGCAGAAGCGTCTATATTTTTAATTTACATGATTTGTTGAGAGTTCATCTTTCGAGCTCAAAGCTCACTTCCATTAATTTTTTGCCTTATTTTTAAGAAAACATTTGCCACTATTTTTGGTTCACCACTTTGTTGCCAGTCTTTGCACTTAGTTTCTGCAGCTATACTCCGAAAGTATTCCAAGAACGTCTTTTAATTTTAAATAGTCAATATATTTTTAACAGCGTCTTTGAAAGCCAGAGAGAGTACATGGTATATTGAGCTTGAAACTAGTGAGCTAATATTGCCGAGATTATTGGAAGGAAAAGCACCTGACGCAAACAATTTTGATGACGCGGACTCCGTAGAAAATTTCTAAATATGGACAAAATCCACAAACATGCTTTGGAGCAAATGCGTTTAGACAAAGATTGCTTTAACAAAGCTGCTGTGCTTTAGCAGGCTACAACTCAAAAACTATTTCAGGTATCGACACAAAATTTTAGTATGTGCCTTTTAAGGGTATAATCCATCGAAATATAAAAAAAAACACGAAATGTGGAAAGTCTTGAATTTGACACTTATGGCCATGACTTTTCCAGTCCACGAAACATTTTTCATATCGTGAATAGTCGATTTCATAACCAAAATATCTAAAACAATCATTTGAACTGACTTGCGAGAGCTGTCGAAATCTCTTGCCATAAAATAGATGAATATTCGTACAGATAATAATCGAAGGACTAGTCAAAATTTTGATTTTTAAGAAAATGGCGGCTTCGAAAAGTGGTTTTTGTGAAGAAACCGGCAAATATATCCGGAAAAGTCGTAGCAAAATTTCAAGCCGATTCTTTCTTTTTTGCGGAAAGGTTTATTCTTTACCATAAATTAGTGCTCCGTACACGTTTTATAACAAATTTTAGTTTTTTTTTCAAGTTTATTTTGTTCTCGTGCTTGGTTAAAGCTAAAATAAGCCAAATTAAAAAAAAAAATTTGAATTGCTAAAAAGTAATATTTCGATTTTCCGAAAGGAAAATCTGTCCATTCGGGAAATTAGTGATAGAGATGGCTCCAGCAAGTCTTCCATCGGAGAATTTCAAAAAAAAAAATTCGATAAAACCAGGTCTCTTAAGAGAAAAACTGGCTCTGGAGCAAAGAAGAAAACAAGTTCTAGGGAAGATAGGGTTATAGAACGTATCAGCTGGAGAGATCGCTTCAAAACTGCTGAGGACATTAAATTATGAGTTGTTTAAAGATGTCGGTATAGAAGTTAGCGCAAGAACTGTTCGTCGAAGGCTGCAATAGGTTGGTTTGAAGGTTCGTCGGGTCGCCAAAAAACTACTTTTAACCCCAAAAATGCGTCAAAACCGTTTACGATGGGCAAAAGAACATTGAAAATGGACTTAACTTGATTGGTGAAATGTAATCTTCTCAGATGAGTTCAAGTTTAACATTTTCAAAAACTGTTATGCAGGGAGGCAGCCGAATGGTCTGGGGTTGCTTTTTCTCCTATGGCCTTGGACAGCTAACTCTAATAGAAGGAACCGTCAATGGGAATAAATATCAGGAGATAGTTGAAACAAATATAATAGCTCCAATGGAAAACCACTTCTCACCAGCGGATGTCCTTATTTTTCAGGATGACTCTGTGTCCTGTCATCGTGCCAAAATGGTGAGTATCCATGTTTTGTACAACTAGAGTTTATAGCTATAATTTTAATTACAAGTTTTATACATATCCTTGTTTCTTTCTTAAAGGTGAAGAATTATTTATCAAAAAACGCTGTCTCGACCTTGGAGTGGGCAGGTAACAGTCCGGATCTCAATCCCATAAAGAGCAGTTTTTTTTTATAACGAAGCCTCAAGTAGCACAAAAGAGACCAAAGAAATTAGCAGAGTTGAATTGAATCCTCAAAGAAACGTGGTATAATGGTATTGGAGCAGTAACAGTAAAAAACATCATTAATTCAATGCCCGAGCATATAAAAGACGTTTAAAAAGCAAAGGAGGTTTGACAAAATACTAAAAAGTGTGCTTTTGTATTGATTAATATTTCCTTTAACTAAAACGATAAAATCATTTCTCTAATGTAAATAAAAAAAATTATCACTGTTAATATTGCTAGCTTTCAAAATAAAACAATATTTAAAATGAATCAAAAAAATATTTTTGAGTGCATTCCTCTACACTGACTTTTTTGCGCTTAATTTTTATGTTATTTTTTTTTTAATTTTTTTTTTTATTTTTATTTTTTTTTTTTATTTTTTTATTTATTTATTTATTTATTTTTTTTTTTGACACCTAAGCTCCCTTTTTGCAGACCAGGTCACATATATTATTGTCTTAAAATAAAAAATTTAAAAACTCCATTGAAATAATAACGAAAAACTATGGTTTTTTAGTTGTCCGGATTTCACTGTCCGCTTTTGTATATGTAATATTTTTTTTTTTTTTATTTTACAAGTGAATGAAAGCATTTTTGCAATTAATGACATTACATCGCCTTAAAATACGTTTATATTCATTGTTTGGAGTCTTTCATGGTTTAATGCAATTAAAATATTTTTAGTTTCATATTGATACTATTTTTATTCTTAGAGAAACATATTTACAAGCGAAAAAAATAAAATGTGTTTGCTTTCCAACTACAACCACATGCTTATACAAGCTAATGCCATTATAATCTACTTTAGCGAGCATATTTAAGGCCCAAACAATCACTTGAGTTACGTAATTCGTAATCGAGTAAGTCTAAGAATTCTTAAGTTAAATAAGCAAACAGTTTCTACGAGAAATGAATACGCAACGGAGGCAACGTAAGGCGGACATCATTTGAGCGAGCAGCAGAACTGCTTCAGCAAACACTTGGCGGTGATTGGAGTCTGCGGGTTTCGTTTTCAAAAACAAAAACAAAGCGAGGAATATTCATTGCAAGAACTTTTCGCATAACTTTCACTACTTTAGCAGTTACTAACTCAACTTAATACATATGCAGGTGTATATAAATAGACACATACCATTGTATGTCCATTTGACCGTGTTGATTTTGGTGAATTGTGTGCCATGAAGCACGAATAAGTACAAGTAGTGCACACCTAACTCAACACCACCACAAACGCACGAGTGATGAGCGATGAGAACTTGGCGTAAACCAAGACTAAATTGCGTGCATGTGTGCGTGTACACATGCATATGTGTTATATAGGTGAGTACGGTTATAAGTGGTTGTGGTTCGTTGCGTAGCGGAAAGGTGCTGATGCTACCCACTAATTCTGGTGAAAACGTCATCACCATCAACGCAACCATAAATTCATTAATCAAGTGTAAATGTGTGCGCTTGAATGACGTTGGCGCTGACATAGAACGAGGCGAGCAGTGTTGAGAGACGAGCGACGCAGCAAGCAGCGTGTAAGCTAAAATGGAGTGTTTGCCCAACAACAACAACACTCAAACACACAATTATTATGTACTCTGTATGGAGTAAATATGTACCGTATATTTACTTACAGTTGTATGTAGCTGACGGCGTCACGTCAGCTTGTTTGTTTGCTTGGCGAGCGAGTGCCCTAAGTGCTTCCGCCATCACTTTGGCTCCGTATGCCAGAACCTAAATTTCCTGTTGCGAAGCTCATTGGCATGCGTCACAACTACTGACCGACAGTTGGGCACTCGGTCGCCGTTCAAGTCGTAAAATAAATTGAGCGGTTTCCGATTTGGATTACTATCTTTTGATTTTTCAGCAGGCAATAAGAAGTCGGCATGTTAAGAGAGTATCGAATGGACAAGCGGATATGTGGCGATTGCTTGGCAAATTGAAACGCAATTTTATAGAAAATTAAAAAAAAAAACAAATATTTAAAGATTTCAGTGAAAATTTACACTTTTATCACTTGAGTTTTTTTTTAAGCGCTCTAGCTCTGAAATAGTGCAAGCCGGTGGCATATTAACTGTACAACTGTCGGTTGGTTAGTTGAGAAGCAGTAATGTCTGAGAGCATGCAGTCGGATCGGTGATAATCAATTATCTCCGTTTAGTGACCCAATGGATTCGTTGAAATATCGCCAGCATATGAAAATATTCAGAATGCGACGACGAGTTAAAATCCGAAAGAATATTTGTTCATTCAGGTAAGAGAAAGCATGAGTATATATTGAGACAATCGAATGAAATTTGGTACACGTGTGCCTCGGCTTCCAATGAAGGTTTGCATTGCAGATGGACGAAAACAGAGCTCTGGCCACGCCCATAAAATTTCGTTTAGCGTAAGCCTAAAAACTATAAATTAAGATACAAAACTGAAACTTAACACATAGAAGTATCGAGCATAAATAAATTTTTGCTTAACAAGGGGTATTTGTGGTACAATTTTATTTAAAAAAGTTGGCTTAGTCCCGGCCTCTAATAAGAACAACATTAAAGCTAAATTCAACCGAATTGCTGAGGTCAAGTTTTGCCAGCATCTCTCCTACTGTGTGAAAAAAGGTTAAATCAAATAATAGCCACGCCTACTTTTCACGTAATGCTTATATTGAAAATTACTAAAAGTGCGATGGCTCAATAAATAAATGCGCCAGAAACAGAACGAGAAGTTGGGCTTAGGAGCCTGTATAAAAGGACATTAGTCGCGCCATTGTATTTATGTACTTATCTCAGTAACTACTTCAGCAATTTCAAATGTGGTGTATTACATTACTCTGAGCTTCTTATATACAATGTGAAATTTAACGAAATCAGACTACAACCACGTCTTCTTCTCATCAACACAAAAATTTTAAATTTTCAAAATAGGCTCCTTCTGCGCCGATACAGCGGTGCCAGCGCGATTTCCAAGTATTGAAGGCGTCACGGAAGGGATTCTCGGAATAGACTTGAGAGCCGAGATGCATGCTGCTTGAATCACCTCTGTCGTCTTAAAATGCTTGCCTTTCATCGGCCTTTTCAGGCAAGGAAACAATAAAAATGGCCAGAGGGGAGGGGGCACATCTTGGCTGTAGGGCGGCTGCGAAAGCATTGGGATGCCGGCCTTGGTTAGGCGGTGTGAGCCGGATTACAACTTCTAATCGGCTGAGATGTCTTGTCTGACCCAATTGACCCTTCGTTTGAGTCTCTTCAGGACTTCCACGTAAAACTTGACGTTCACGGTTTGTCCAGGAGGAACAAATTCATGGTGGACGATTCTACGACAACGAGCATCGTTTTCATTTTGGATTTGCTCATTCTTCCGGTCTTAATCAGCGACCTCTACCCGGCCCTCCCAAAAGGCCTGGTGCCACCAAAGCACACCACTTCTTGCTAAAGCAACATCTGGGTAAGCCTGCTATATCTTACATATCAAACGTCTCTGTCGCAGATTTACCGAGTTTCACACAGAATTTAATCGAGTACCTCTGCTCTAAAGAACGCTGCATTTTCGGCTGGCAACACTTACAGAAACACGTCGCGTGAAAATGTTTGCCTTAATCGTCCAAGTGTTCGGAGACAGCTGACCTGCCGCTCGTTCGTTAGCTAGGAACGCCCTCTACCGAATTCAGTCGGTACGCTCACAATCCGTAGTACAGTCACGGCAGAAGAAAATCAGTCATATTACTTTCTGGACAAACCCAGAAACTAAGGAAAATATTCAACTGATTTTATTCATTGTGATATGATTGTGATATGGACCTCTGCTCCTCACAATGGATAAAATCAGTTGAATATTTTTCTTAGCTTTTCCAAACTCGATTTTTATGATAGCCTGCAGTTATTTCAGCGATTTTCATCTATATTGTAAGACGACGGTTCTCTTTATTATTGAAAAGGAAGTCACACAGAGCTATGTCTAGCGAAAATGGAGGACATCGTTACGAGTAATGAAACTAAAGTTAAGAAAATTTATCCCGGCATTCAACTGATGTGAAAGTGATTGATTCGCACTGAAAAATACCAGTTAGAAAAGTCTTCAAATAAAGCTTTGAAATTGTTTATCTTTATCGATTATCTTAATACAAACCTCCGTCAGCACACACAACCCATTAAAAAGTTTAAATATGTTGAAGTAAAGAACAAATAAATTTTTATGAATTTTACAAAGTTCAAACCAACAAGCTCTGCTGAAAATGTAGTCAGTAAATACATAGTTAAACCAATGATCATTTGTCTAACTCAAGGCGAATTTGCTCCAGTGACCCACAAGATGATCAATCAAAACAAAGAACTGCATAATATTTAGTCGAAACTGATACACACTGTGACAGTCAAGCAGACAATCACAGTGTCTTTTGTTTAATAATTTACAAATGGTGCGAGAGAAGCTCGAAAATATTAAAAAATCTTCTGCTCGTAAAAACTCTTAAGGAAAAAGGTCAGAGATGTAAAATCACAACACTCTACCTCAGTGATTTGGACGCGCCACACCTACTACTACGCATTTATTTTAACCCGAGGCCAATACGAGTAGTGTTCTGACAATGACTTTTATAAACGGTTACTTGAAAAGGTCAGGATATTGAAAACCATAGTTATTTAATTCTTGCCAACCAACTTAGGAACAGAAACAAACACAAGTTTTTTGCTACCATTGGCCTTGAATACAATATAAAATATACAAAAGTAGCTGCTAATACGAGTAAATGCAAGTAAAGAGAGATTGAGAAAGAGTGTTTGAGAGAAAGAGTGAGAGAGCGTGGTCGCGCCCGCACGTTATTTGGCGTTGATTAATGAAGCACAGTTGCAGAGTGGCTAAAGTCATTTCCAAGCAGCAAAAAAACAGTGCGTCGAAAGGTTAGATCTGTTTTCTTTCAGAGATTTTTTTTTTGTTTTTTCTTTTCTTCAGCTTTTATCTATTGTGTTTTGTAAAGTTACGCTGTGGGTTGGTTGAGTGTGAAATACTTCTGTTTTCCTAGGTTTTCGAGCTGCCTTCAGCGCGGCGTACGGTTTTTGTATACTGACCATTGGACTAAAGCAATATTTTGCACGATGTTTTGATTTGTGTAAGTTAAAGCATGTGGGAGCTGAGATTAAATTAAATAGAGTGATGCAGCATTATGTCTAAGAAAACGGAAAAATAGCAAACACGATGAGGAAAACTTTGAAATTTTGTTAATAATTTCAGTTGAAAATCCACGATTCAAGGTATTTTAAAGTCAAAGCAGAGCGGATATATGTATACACATGGAAGTATATATATATAAAGATTGGTTTTCCGCTGCGTGGTTTATAGCTTAGTCATATTAATTAATTGGTATTCAGGAGCTTAAATATGCAAATATCAGAGCTTAACTTTTACAAAGTTATGATGAGCAAATAATAGCAATAATAATAAATTCAGAAATTATTTTAACTAGCACTATCAATAAAATAACATGCAAACACTCCATATACACTCTATAAACACACTATACACAAGTATATAAATATATATGTGTGTGTGCACAAATCCGTGTTTATGCTTGAATATATCGGAATATTTCATGCATCGCTTAAATTAAATTTTGCTTTTCAAATAATTAGTTCAGTAATCTGCTTTATCAGCATTGTTTCAGCGCTTTCCTACAATGTTGTGTTGTTGTTGCTGCACGCGCTGGCTATTTTTGCTGCCTTAAATAATATTATATAATATTTATGCCGATGTGGGTGTGTGTGTGTGGCGTGTATACAAAATCTCTGTATTGCACATGATTTGATAAGCACCACTAATGCTCGGCTTGCATAGAGCAAATGAAAATCACTCATACGCAATGGCCGACCCAAACCATATTACAATACAATACTGACATACACACGTACATACGCACACATATTCGAACCAACCAATAACGCACTAATACACATTAATTACGGCCTGGTGTTGTTTTGCAGAGCATTGTCGGTGGTCTATTGTTACGCCGTTCCTTGGTATCATTGACGTACAGGCGCACGGCGCGTTGGAAATTTAACTTATTAACACCTGACATATGTGCATCTCCTTTAATAGCTTTTGTGTGTGGCAGCATCCGTTAAGTCATAATTATCGCCACTGTACGCCTTGGCTACAGTATGACAACGGTAGCGTCATCACGCGTTAAAGGCGTATGAGCAGCGGCTTGGAGTGGAGAGCGTCAGCGCTTAAGATGCCACATCACAATGCCCACATATGCTTATAAGTTTATGTCTGCGCTTAGGTGTGAAAATCCGCATGCATTTAATGTTAATTACATTCGATTATTATCAGCAATTCAGTGACACGCGGCAAGCGTAAGTTAGAGTGCGAAGCTTTAGTTGCCACCAGATGCATGAGCTGTCAACATTCGATTTATATGATAGGATATGCGTGGCGGTTAGTGTAATTAACTTGCAGCGTGATCAGTTTAAATGCTTATCTTGGGTGTTGCATGCAAGCTTTGCCTATGTTTAGGCGCATAAACAAGCCATTCAAAGTAAATTAGTTTCGATTTGTTGTAGGCAAGCCGGCTTGAGACGCAAATGTAAGCTGGTGCTAAAGCAAAGTGCAAGATAAGTGGAATGAATAAACAGATTAGGTGCAGTAAGCATAACTAAATCAGGAAAGAGACGGTTTAAGGTCAGTCTGGGACCACAGAAATTGTCAAAGTATGCAACTTATTGTAATAAGAAACAAATTTCTCTTCGTCAGGTTTCATTAGCAATGTAATCGAGTGTTTGTAAAAATTTTCGAACTGCTATATTTATACAAAATGGCGGACAATCTTCGGGATTAACTATTTTAAAAGAGCTATGAAATAATTACAAACTGAAACTGGACTCTTCCAAGTCGTCGATCCACCTCTCTGTGAATGATGATAACATCGAAAAGGTTAAAGAAACAGTGCTTAAATCCGTCGTGTTGGCACCAAGGATATAGCAGAAGATTTCAGCATCTAACGAGGATCGGCTCAAGCATTTTGGTTAAAGTTTGGGGTACGTAAGGTTTATATGCGATACTCGTACCAAAAGATCTGTAACTGTCCAACAAATATACTGAAGCACGCTCCAGAAAGCAGCCGAAAGCGAAAAGGTGTCCTCAAAGCCGGTCCTAATCAATTTGATGCTCATAGTTTTCGTTGAGTGACGGGGTATGGTTAACCATTAATTTGTTCTACAGGGTCAAACAGTCAATAAGGAATACTACTTGACCGTATTGAGGCATTTATGATAAGCAATTAGCTACCGTATATGCCAGAGTTGATTCTGAGTGACATTTTCTGTTTCTGAAACCACTAAAAGTCATTCGCTGAAGGTACTACAAGCCACTCCAGGCGGGGCTTATAGTATTGGAAGTACAGGGAAGGCCATTTAAAGTTGACCCATTTGCCCATTTGCCAAAATTAAGGCGTCGCGGATAATCAGCTGGGTTTAGTTTTTGTGCCATTTGAATTTTATATGGAAACATCTTCAAATCTTTATGAATTATGCGTCGGAGAGTGGTGCGAGAGATGTCTAATTCCTGAGAGCGGCGATAACTCGATGTCGATGGAGTCTCCTCAATACTGGCTCGTACAGCTTCGATATTTTCATCAGAACGTCTTGTGCGTTGTCTGGATGCATGACTGGCATTACTGAGATTACCGGTGTTCACAAATTTTGCGTATAAAGACTTAATTGTGTTCTTAACTGGAGCACTTTTCACTTTATTTTTTTTGCGAAACGCACGTTGAGTTAACACAATTGAAAAGTTATTTTGAATATAAAGCTGAACAATTTCAGCGCGTTCTTTTGGAGTGTACTGTTCCATGGTATAAATTGTCTTCGAATGACGCTTCTAACGCGGTATGACATTAGCCGATTTGTCAGCGCTGTTAAAAGTTACAGCGTTGCCAGATGGGTCAACTTTAAATGGCCTACCCTGTATATGGAGAATTTTATTAAGCATTGTCATGCTACCACTGGCTCAAAAGTTTAATATTTTGAAAAGCACAGTAAAGATTTGTATTTAAATACTTGTACGATTCCGTTCGGTTCAAATTGGATTTTGCATACAGCTGTCTTTTCGAAAACTATATCCTAAAACAAAACTTGAAAAGAAAATAAACAAAGATAAAAATTCTTATATATATAAATGATTAAATATTAACCACAGCACCATCTGCATATTTTTATGTGCCAAAATACACGTGACAATATGAAACGAGGCAGCATGTTGCAGCAACTTCCGGCAGTAAGCAATTTACAGCACCAAAATAAGCGCAACCGCCAACTACTCACCACTTGCCAACACTGACAGTCTGCGATCAACGCAAGTTAATTTAAACAATATGAAAGTATCACCTGCCATTAGGCAAATAAGGCAAAAATAGTTTCAAAATTTATGTGCAAGTGTGAGTGAAACACGTTTTGGGGAAAGGACAGCTGGCCGGTTGTGGTCACTGCCAGCGCGTGTGCTGCTCGACGCTTTGTTCAGTTTAGAGGCTAGCGGCTCGTGAGAATTGCATAATATTTTGTGAAATTTTCGTAATTTGAGCATTTTGAACATTACGTCCTCTCACAAATTGCTGTATTTACGAATTTTGCACACCTGCTGTTCAACGTTTAGCCGGTTAGTTTGTTACTCACTGTTCATGCAAGGGCTTCTGAAAATATTGAAATTACTGCGGGATGATATTAGAGCGAGCATGGATACTATTGGCGATTTGCGGAAGGCAACTTAACGAATATTACAAAATGAAAGCGCTAAGTGAAGGCATAACATTGTTAAGTAGAGTTAATGACGTAACTTAAAATTTTAGGGGATTATATTTTAAGGTTTAAGAGTGAGTGGAAATTTTTCACTAAGCTATCTTGGGTCATATGCATTCAAAGGAATTTGAAAAAGGATTTTGCATCTCAGAAATGCAGGTTGTATTCTAAATAAAGAATCATATTTGGCTCGCTCGGTTTCTATTACGACAACTTAGACTAAAAAAATGATACGTGAAATCTGGGCAACCAGCAAAATCAACGGCAAAGTCGAGTATTCACGATGCCAAGCTAATGCCTTGTATTTGGTACGATCAAAGACGGCGTATTACGACGCTTACTTTAAACTATTCCCCATCAAAGCTAAACCATCCAGACTCAATCGCTGCAATCACTTTTACTTACAGCAAATGCGAATAACAGAATTCAAAAACGAAAGAGAGGATATCATGTTGAGTCTCTCTCTAGCAGTACACGGGTCAAATAGTGCAACAACTAATTAATTTTAATTCGCAGTTCAACCACAACATAAGCTGCTTGAGTGCCACAAGCACGCGCGCACACACACACATTTATAGGTATGTATAGAATGTATGAAAAGGAAGAGCATCAAATGAGAGTTACGTGCCCCCACACAAATCACTATACCAACAAGCAACAATTATAAACAAAACTAAAATGAAACAACAACAAAAGAAAAAAACAAAAATCTGTGTTAAAGGTTGCATACATGTGGCAACGCTGCTCGAACGCTTAACAAGCATATTGGTGATTAGCTACCATTTATAAGAGCATCTTACAGTTATAAGCACACATGTGCTGGTGCTTTAGATGAGCCGGTAAGTAGGTATGTTGTACGTACAGGTATATAAATTCATGTATGTGTGTATGTGTGTGTGTTGAGCGAACTAATCAAAGTTGTTAACGCTTCAATGGCTACGCATGCTTCCTGCTTAGCTTGTACTTTCTTGAGCTTCCTACCGGTTTTAAGCTGCCCGCTTGATGCCTGTGCTCACGCAGTTAGCCTAACTATACTTAGGTGCTTACTTCGAATGGGTTTCCATTTAATTTTTTTTTTTCGATTTTTTTTGCACTTTTCGTTTCCCCAAAACTTTATTTTGTTAAGTAGCAGCGCGTGGCTTCCCCCGCCAACTATTACCCACACTCACGTGTCGTTCGCACGTTTCGCAAGTGCCATGGCAAAGTATCTTAATACCCCATTTTCGAGCGCATTTCAATGATTTCGTACGTTTTTCGAATAGGTACGACGATTTCGGCGCTTTTATCCCTGATTTAGGGCAGCGTAGTGAGTGCTCAAATGCAATGGTGTGTGTAGTTTTTTATAGTTTGCCAGTCTGTGTATAAGTGTGTGTGTGGGTTTGTGCGGCTGCCTGGCCTTGGCCACATATGTTCGCTATTAACTTCAATTGAAAAAGTTTTTGCCGTTCGCCGCTGTGGCACTTGAAAGGCATACCTTTCGTACCTTTCGCCACCTTTCATGGAACTATCGCAATTTCTCCTCCTGCTCCTCATTCTCCACTTATCACTTCGCTTTTGTCTTGTTTTCAATTTAGGAGATACTTTTGGTGTGTTTCCGCTTTACGAGTATTTTCACATTTCAATTAGGTTTTATTTTTTGATTTTTTTCCTCCCTCACGGATGCTTCTAATTCATTTTAGTGCCGCCACATATTTCCGTCAACAAGCAACTAGTATGTACTTCAATTGTTCGGCTAACACGTGGGGATGGGTTGGTCACCTGTAGACGTCCACACACACACATACATTCATGAACATTGCTTTACAAGTCGTCCTTTCGCCAATGAGTCGATGAAATATTTCGTCTGCGTTGAAGTGGTCATTTGAGCGGCCACACATGCCTCGGCTTTCGTCTGCAGACACTACAGCGTACACAGATCTCCATACACATAGTCATACTACACACATTTCGGAAGCATTCTCGCGTTGCCGCATCCTCTTACAGTGTTTTGCCGAATATTTTTTTTTTGCTTTCTCGGCAAATGCTTTGTCGGCCGCTTAGTTAGTATAAATATTTCTTTCGCTTTTACCTTTTGTTCACTTTCGTTTATTTATCTCTTTTTGTTTTTTTGCTATACATTCGCTTTATCTTTGACTCTCCAATGGTGTACTTCAGTTTGGAGTGTTCCATGACAGACGTGTTGCTGTGATTTATATCAACGACCACTTGAGATTTCACTGCTTGAATATAAACATAGGAGACAAGGATGATTTCCTGCTTGAAATATATGCAGAAATAAGTGATTGAACTAATTCAGCCTGGCGACGGAGGAAGGATTGTAGAATAATGGATATTTATTTTCCCTTTATGAGCGGCATTTTGCTTTGCCACACTCAAATAATCATCATGCGTGCACTAGTTACTGTTTCCGTAGTAACTATATACCTGCATGGATTTTCATTTAACTCGATTGAAAATTTTTTAAAATTAGCAGTGAGATTTTGCTTAAGATATCTATAGACCTATTACCCTTTCTCACCATTACATTTATTGTAATTACTCAAAGGGTTCTCTTATGAATCGTTCCTTTTTTAGGCAAAAGAAAGATCACTAAAAGAAAGATCACTGAGAGTGAATCGTTTCAAAATCTATGAACAAATTGGCACTGATACTTCTTTATTTTGAATTCTTTTAATATTATTCGCTGTTACGAATTTCGATATTATTATAGGCTACACTGCAGTATAGCGTCGAAAAACTATTAAGAT
Source organism: Bactrocera correcta (assembly GCA_027475135.1). Taxonomy (NCBI): domain Eukaryota; kingdom Metazoa; phylum Arthropoda; class Insecta; order Diptera; family Tephritidae; genus Bactrocera; species Bactrocera correcta. The sequence goes on from CM050323.1 coordinate 156,939,334, forward strand.
TTTTGGATAACAAAATAGCATTTGACAAGTTTCTCGTCCAGTTTTGACTCCATATTTTCTTGTCTCAAATTTTGTATTTATAACCAAATTTCATATGTGGTGTCGCTGCGAATGTTGGGAAAGGTTTACGGTGATTTAGTCTTGTCAGAAATATAAGCCTACGAGTGTACAGAGCCTTCAAAGACAGTCAAAAGATCGTCGAAGACATGCCTCGTTTTGTCGACCTTCGACCTCTTCAACTGATGAAAATATTTAAAAAGTGAAGTATATGGTGTTTGAATCTCGTCAGACTAGTGCTGGAGAGATGGCAAGAGAGCTCGACATCTGTCGCGCGTCCATTCGAAAGATTTTGTGGGATATTTTTCGTATGAAACGCGTTCTTACTCGACTCGTCCTAATAAAGCTGATCATTTTTCAAAAATAGTACAGTATAAAGGTCACTTCAGGCATGCCTGTCCTGCGAATTCCGATCCCGCATTCATGGAGAGCCATATAACTGCCGATGATGAGATATGAGTTTATGAGTTTGACAAGTAAACAAATCAATCATCTTCGAAATGGAAGGAAAAGAACTTGCCGACACCAAAAAAAATATGCCAAAGTTCAATGTGATTCGATCCGGATGGTCAGACGACCAGTTCTATTTGCCAGAATGGAGGTGTTTGCATGAGAAAATCTGTATAAAACGGCCAGAACTGTGGAAAAAGAATTCATGGATTTCATACAATGATAATGCACTGTCGCATCGAGCACTGATTGTGCCCAAATTAAAAGCCAAAAACGTAATGAATACCATCTATCAACCATCGTATTCACCAGAATTGGCTGCATTGATTTTTACTTATTCACCAAACTGAAAGTACTGCTCCGTGGAGTGATTATGAAACAGGTTTCGAGGACTGGAAAAATCGTCGGCACAAAAGAATTACATCTCGTGGGGACTGCTTTGAAGATGACAAAATCAATATTGATAAATAATAAAATATTTTGGGTTTTATTAACAATTTCTGGGTCATTTTTCTATGCAGAGTTCTTATTAGGAGGGCCGTTATTTAACCAGTTATAAGTTTAAGAAGTTGTCATCTGTGAAACAATATTATCTAATCTCTTTTCCTCTTTATTAGATGCATTGTTTACGGCATTTATTTTTTCTTTTATAATTTTTGTTTCCGAAAAAAAAACTCTAATTAATTTGAATTTTGTTTTCTTGAAAATAATTAAAAGCTCATAACATTGATTGGTTGCAGAAAAATTTTATAAGTTGCAGTTGAAGCTTCAATGATTTGGGTAATATTCACAATACCCATGAGCCGAACGAATCTTCAACACTTATTTACATAACATTTCCGTTTTTGTTCCTGTCTTTTTATTTCGAACTCAATAACTTAAAAGCTTAGTTTCTTCAGCTGATTTATTCCACCGTTTGCGCAAATCATCTCTCAATATTTTACTGCATTTCCGCTTTAGTTACCGATATGGAGTTGCTGCCACACCGCAATGCTCACCAAAGCCTTATAAATCTTTGAACGAATTGGAGTTTTCACATACACGCCTTTAAGCTTTTTCCACCACAAACTTCAAGTGTGTGTATGAGAAGATTTGGAAAACAAATTTGATTCACCCGACTGCTGAAACTACTGTACCATACGGGCAGGCAGCACCTTAGACTCGTTGAGTATCCAATCTAATGCTAAATGCGGCACTCTTCGCTGCTCAGCGCAGCTTTGTTTTCATCATCATTCGGCTTTTGCTTATCGGCGTGCAGCATACATGCTCAGGAGCAAACCAATTTGAATGGAAAATAAAATGCAGCGGAAGCGGCAGGGGGGAGTAGAAGCAGAAATCGCAAGAGTTGCGGAAGAAGATGCGCATTTCCTTTCTTCTCTATATCTTTCTGTGGCGGTCGGAGGTTGCCGGGTGAATCGGGTAATTCATCAATGAATTTCATTTGGTGCGCCGAAATGTGGCAAACAACGATTTGGCAAGCAACAAAGTGGTTACAGCTGGATATTGGTGGTGGAAGAGAAGGTGGAGGTGGAGTGTGGAAGTGGAGTGTGGCCGTTGACTGTTCGTAGCAGGCAATTTAGATGCTCATCTTGCCCCGGATATCGACGAAATGCAGACAGCAAGACGTAAATTATTGATAGTTGTAAGGCAGTTGGGGTGAGCGCTGTACCACGCGACGACTGCGTGAGTGATAGGTAGATAGGCGGCACAGCAGCAAGGCGGCGAGCGGTTGAAGGCGTCAATTCGCTTGCAACTAAGCTTTAACGGCGCGTCGCCTCCACCGCTCTTTTTGGCGATTAGCAAAGCCTGCTGTGCGCCAAATTGAGTAGGCCGTTGTTGTTGTTTTGGTTTTTGTTTGTGTGCGCTGTCAGTGCTTGAAATTGCCATAAATAATTTGCGGCAAATGCAAACGTCGTCAGTCAGCGACAAGTATACAACAACTAGACTGCTTGAGGGTTGTTGTCTGTTGGCCACCAGACGGCGGCGGCGTCGCTTGCTGTTTGGCGTCTAACGGCGTCAGCACAGTGTTGCGCATGACTTACTCATGAGCCATATTTATGCGACGCTCACATGCGACTCGAACACTGTGCGTCCGTACTTTTCTCGAAATTGCGCCTTTTGTGGCACAATAGTACATTCTAAGCGGAATTAGCTTGTGAATTCACTAAATTGGCGTTCTTACGAAGTATCTCTGTGTAGCTGCCGCAAGCAGCGCCTGAAAACCACTGAAGCTTACTTTCACTCCCCGGAGCCCGCTGCATATTTAGTATAGTAATATTTTTCCTGCTCTTTTTTGCTTTCTTATTATTACTATTTGCCTGCCGCGCAGTTATTGGCTTTTTTCTGCCACATTTGCAACATGTGGCTGTGCTATGGAGCGGTTTCAATGGTGTGGCGGGCTTCATTGGCCTCGGTGGCAGCTTGGCGTTACGCTCCTCGCTGGTTTACTGGCGCTGTAATGCGAATTTAATGACCCAATATCATGTTGCAAATAACTCTGCGCCACTCGTTCGCACTCACGCCGGCAGTCAGTCAGTCAGTGGTGGCGTGGCGTGTGGCATGCAGCATGCTGTGGCATGGTAAATTTTATAGGCATATATTATTCGCATTTTCATCGTTGTTGCTGTTGTTGCCACTCTTGGTTTTGTGCGCTGCCACTCATTTTTCAGCATTCAATTTTTATGTTGCACGCAATTTTTTCACCATTTGTGCAGCGCTGAATGTTCTTCATGGCGCGCTGCATGCCGCCGCAATGCCGCTTGCTGTTGTTGTTGTCATGCTGGTGGATTTCTCCACTCGTTTGGAGTAATGACAACAAATTGAAAATGTCATGTTCTCCGATCGGCAGTCATTTTGTGTGGAGCCACCGCTTGGTGGCAAAGAAACGCCGAAAAAAGCAAGGCAAAAACAAAATATGTTTATATGAAAATATTACAATCACAATGGGCGTGACCCAGCGCGTTCGCGTGCAGACCTATAGGCTGGCACGCCAGGCCAAGTGATAGTCCATTATGTTGACAATCCTTTGGGATTTGCGCTCAACGCCTTTATTAGCACGCGCGTATGTGTGTGTGTGTGTTTGTGTGCTGATGCTGTCTGTCTCCGCCTGCTTTTGTAATTTATATTGACTACTTTACGACTTGGCGGCCGAGATTTACGGTTTTCTCCTCTTTTTATTGCCGTTCAATCATAGATTATCGCCAGCTTGCTGCAGCTCTCTGCGCGTGTGCCTGTTTGTGTGCCTGTTTGTGTGTGTGTGCTGGCGTGCCTACTCAGGTTTTATGGCGCAAAAGAGTTGTAAGGGCGCACTTCATAAAGAATTTTTATGAAAATTTATGTGCTCGAAATCAGCATAAAGCACTTTTGCGTGCCTCGGCTCAAACGCTGTTTGGTAAAATGCAAAGTAAAATTTATTACTTTAATATGCGAACACGTGTAAAGGGTTCTAAATTGGTGACATATAATTTTTTATTGGAAAAAATTGCTTGGAAATGGTTTCTCAATTTATTTAGCGCCATTTTTCTCAGGCATTTTCTCATATGATAAGCGGGTGTTCGCAAAGTAAAAAAAGTGTTTGTAGGCAGGCTTGCAAACGTCTTGTATAAACATTTGTCTGCTATGGCATATATTTTTCAATACGCGCAATATTGATGAATTGACTTATCATTGTCGTTGAGCTTGTCAATTTCAGTTTGTCTTCTGTCATACTTTGATTGAAGCCACTTTAAGATTGAAGAAAATGCTAGTTCCACAAATCATCCACGGCGCTGTTCTTAGATGAGGTTTAAAAAGTCTTTGGGATGGTGCTTCTCCGCCTGAAATACATCCGGATCAGTCATGGATCAGTGCGGGTTTGAGCTGCTGACTTATTCTTAAACGAAATGCATGGAGAGTTATGTAGATTATTTCAGACATTTATACATACGAAAAATAAAACGGGTATGGTAAAATTATCTAAGAATTTAAGCTAATGGGTAAATAACTATATTTGTGCGGTACGCTAAGAGATGGAGGAACTTGATTATTATTCGATTGTTTCCTTATTTCGAATATAGTTTGTAAAGCTATTGCGGGTGTCTTCCACTATATACATATCATTCATTTGAAGCGAGAAAACAGTATTTTTTCACTCAAATAAGCTGAAGTCTGTGCCTTTTTGCGGGGAGCACATCCTCACTACTTATATATGAGGACAACCTTAATCGAAAGCCTTAGTAGTTTGGTGGACGTTGTTGGAGAACATGCTCCAGCTGAGCAAACGTTCCAAAAGTGGTTTGCGCGATTTAAAAGAAGTGATCTGGGTGGCTAACAAAGACTTTTTTGAAGAAGAGAAACTAAATCTAAAACCTGGTAAAGATTGTTGTTAAACACAAGCAAAGTCTGCAGAGCCTTCGGAAGGCATTCAATCAGCTACTTCAAAATGTTTAAAAACAGTCGGATACATTCATAAGCACGACATGTTGTACACCTTAAATACAAAAAATTATCCTATATGAAACCGGACTAAGTGACCTAAGCAAATTTTTTCCACAAAAACTAGAACACTCTAGCTGGAATACGGTTCACTTCAGAACAGGATATTGAAAATTGGCTTCATTCATTCTTGATCGCCAAGACGGCGAAGTTCTTTTGAGATGGAATCCGAAAATTGTCAGAAAGATCGGAAAATGTTGAAGCTTCTGATGAACAATACCTTCAACAATATTATTGTCAATGTTTTTCTTAAATGATGGTTCAAACTTTGAAAAAAAAGTATGAACGAGCTTACTAACAGTATTCCACTAGATCAATAACGGATTCTTATCTCTAATACATTTGACTAAATTTCTGCTTTGTTGTTATTACCATTCACTTTTTATAAACTTGTTGCTAGGATTCCTTCAACCCAAGTTTTTCTTTAAACAATAACTTTGAGAAAGATGGTAAATGTTCAGCCAAGTGAATTTAATCCGTTTGTCTGCCTGTATATACGTGAACTGTTCCCTCAGTTTTTGATATGTCGCTCTGAAACAAATTATTTTCTCCTAAAAGTACTGCTGCTTTATATCAGACTGCAAATTACGAGGAGCTGTAGTTGAAAGGGGCTTAAGTCTAGCAAAAGGATGGTGCAATACGAAAAGGTTAAATATCAACCAGCCGGGCCTTATGTTCGGTGGCAGGGAGTTGGATGTGTCGAAGCAGGTAAAATTTCTTGGCCGCACATTCCGTATATTAGACCCAACCTTGTGGTGGAGTAGACATGTGGATTTAACACTGACAGCACTATCCAGTGGTACAGTGACGGGTCGAAAACAACGGCATTGGAGTAGGCATTGCGGGACCGCATATACTATACATTCCAACGGAATGTTTTCCGAGCATCTTTCAAGCAAAAGTCTTCGTTATAAGTCAATGTGGGATAATCAAGCCATAATCAACCGGCTCTTAAGGCAATCTCAGCGTATGACGTTAAATCGATTTTAATGGAGGAGTGTATACGAAGGCTGAACCGCCTATCATTGTGCAACCGGGTAGCCGGCAATGCGACCGCCCGCTCTGCTGCTGCATCCAGGATGATGGGACCAGAGCCATGCACTGCAATAGAGTCCCACACTATAAACGAGCTGCTCCACACGAAGGAGAGAGTGGGAAGGGAACAGTATTGGCAGCAGGTTGAGGAAATGCGCCAAGCCCTGCCACTTCCGGGAGAGTACAACCTTGCAAGGTTTAAGGAAATTATCAACCTCACTCAAGACAAATTCTACCTCATTGTCGCGCTCTATACAGGGCACTATTGTCCAACCTAGGCACAGTTTCTTGCGCAAACTGCCGGTTCTGCGACTTGGAACAGGAATCGTCAGAAAATCTGATTCTGGATTATTCATCAATTTGCAGAAACAGGTTTGAGGTGCTAGGTTCCATCTACTTGGACAGGGATCAATTCACCTCAGTCGCCCCCCGCAGGTTCTGGAATTTTTCAGAATGCTAGATTTTTGTGACCATATGAGACATAGGGGAGGGTTTAATAGGCCATAGATCGTAGTGCAAAGCCTCAGTTTTTCTGTCTACTACTATCTCATTTAGCTAAGGCAATGTTATAATCAGCAATAGCCATACCAACCGATCAATATGAAGATAGAGGTATTTTTGTACCCTCTTAAGATGTAAACAAGAATTATATAACCTTCTACTAAACCTTCGATGCAGCCTAATTTAATGCTTTTCTTTTTTTTTGTGCTAATTTGACTTTAATCACCAATCAGTATTCTATTTTGTAAACAAATAAATTCGGTTCAATTCTATATTTAAACTCGACAAAGTACTTTCCTTTTAGTAACTCTTGTTATATTCGAAAGGTGTATGAGAGTAACTTCGAGCTAATTTTATATAATATATTAATGTAAACTTAAGCAATAAAAGCAGATATAAAAGAAAATAATCTACGGTGAAGCTACTATACACATACATACATACGTACGTGAGCGAGTAGTAAGAATACGTATTTGCTACAGGTTGGCACACTTAAAGGTCTTAATGCTCACATTGCCACAACTTAGCCGTCGCACGAAACTGAAAGCAAAACATTTTCCACTTTAACGATGACTTTTTTGAACTTTCATTGCAGAGTACTCATGACAGCGGCAAAATTGTTGCAAGTGCTGTGAGAAAACATATGCATACTTGCGCTGAGAAATTACTGGGCAAACATGTGGCAGCTGTCAAATGCACTCTGAACAATTTATGTACAAATTAAAAGCAAATAAATAGAAAACCTGAGGCAAGTGCAACTGAAGGCAATGGTGCGATAATTTAAGCCTCTTCCCAGACTTAGTTGTGCGGCTTTAATTAAGAAAATAAACTAAAGAAAAAATAAATAAAATGGAATAAAAATGCATTGAAATAGTGATTTTAAATATTTTAAACTTTTTTTTAACTTAAATGCCTCAAATCCGTTGTGAAATTGACGTGAGAAAATTGCATTTGCTAAAACTATTCCCAAGCGCACACACACACATACACATTTAGGCATGCAGCTGTGCAACACCATAGTGTTTATATGCAACACCATGTGCCTGCATGCAACACATGATCGAACGTCAGCCACTCGAATAAATCTTCCGTTGCATCGGGCGTCGTCGAGAGAGTAATACCCTTTTAATGAGCTACCCGCTGCTCGCTTGACTGCCATTGTAAAATAGTTGTCGTTCTTCTAGCTAACAACTCACATGCAGTAATGAACCCTCGTTGCAAATTCCAGCAACTGCTGCTGCTGCTGCAGCTGCGACGCCGCCGTCGCCCTTGTTTGTTGTGTGATTCACATGAGCGCTGGGTTGTAATTAAATTTTGTGATTTTCAAAAGGCGACAAATTGCGCATGAAAATTCTATTTACGCTGCGGTGCCGACAACACAAGCCGCTCATCAGCCAGCGCTCACATGTTGCACAAGCCACAACAACACACACACACGCTGCCAAACAGTCAAGCAGTCAACGCAGCAACTAGTCAACCAGCTAGCCTGTCTGCCGTTAGCTAGTCAGGCGCGGTGGGGTTTGGGTGGCAAATGTGATGATGATGGCAAGCGACAACGACCGCTTGTAAATAGTGCGTAAAGTGTAATATGAGTGGAAAAATTATTTACACGTACACTGCCACATGTTAGTACACACACATCTATATTTGTCATTGCATTTAGCCCAATGAACATTGTCTGTTGGTTGATTTCTTGTTAGCCAAAGAATTGGGTAACAATGGCTGTTTGTTTATAGTTAGAACCTCGCTCAAGCAAATACTAAATCCATTTTAGATTCTCATAATATTAGAAAGGTATGTTGGAAAAATATTAATCGCGTGAATGAACTGCCTTCGATTTTTTAATTTAAGGGGGTATTGTAGTCTAGAAATTTAAGGAAATCAAGATTTTATTTTATATATTTTCAAAGTGTAACTATACAAGAATATGTGTACAAGAGGATTTTTCCTAATTCAAATTATTTTCGGAGATATAGGTATTTTTCTGACCCGGCATCCTAATTAGTTCGGGCGGAACGCGAAACATTAAACGCGTTTTTCTCAAAACTGACTTTTTCGGAACGATACCCACGATTTCTCAGGTTCTACTGGACTGATTTACTTGAAAATTTTATAGAGTCTTCTTTATAGGCTTGTCTATGGTTGGAACTAGCCCCATCCCAAAATTTTTTATTTTTATTATTTTTAAAAAATTCGAAATAGTCAGAAAAAGTGATCAAAAAAATTTTTTTCAGGCAGTCGCCATTTTGTGAAAAAATTTTTTCCCACTTTTCCGTAGTTCCGACCATTGCGACATTATTCTAGAATCTAGATTAATAATCTTTTTTTTTGGTTTCAGATAACTAGGAGGGTTGAAATCATGGGCATGGTCACGTGGAAATTTTTAGAGACCCCCACTTCATCAGCTCATAAATTTTGAAATTTTTTACTTTTTTTAGTTTTTAATTTTTTCTGTACTCTGCAAAAATTAATAAATAATTAATAAAAAAATGGATGGTAAAAATATTAATTGCCTTTTTTACGACACTTTAAAAATAACCTGAAATTCATGCTTCTAGACTAGAATAACCCCTTAATTTTGTAACGCCGGAGCCTATTCAGTTCATAACTACTTATATATAAATATGAATCGAAACCAAGTTGAAAAACGGTTTTAATGAAATGCGCAAAACTTTGACTTAGGAAGCCAGTATTGTTTGTGTACAATGAAAACACACACTTGAGGAAATATACTTTAATATAATCTCTAACTTGAGAGCATTTACCAGCTTCCAACCAAAAGCCACCTACTGCCTGGGTATCGTCACATTTCAGAAAAATTCTTCAGAAACCACGCAAGTGTCACTTTTGTCAAAGATTATTTTTCTCAGCGTTAAGCCGCTAGTTTTTTTTATCTCTTTAAAGAAAAAATACAGAATTTTTTCCAAAATAGAATAAGATAGGTTTGAAGAGGGAGTATAGAACAACTGGTAATCATTGATCTGACTTGGCTAGATGTAAAAACTGATTCCGTTGAAAGTGCAACCTCTGAATCCTCAGCTAATATAACTGTGATCGGCATCCCTATTATTTTAGGCAAAACACTTTAACGTTACACATATTACATCGTCTTTGTACGAGATCCCTTTTAGATTCATAGAGCTATGTGATATCAACTCTTACAAAATGAGGAGCTGACCCAAATCTTCTCATTGAATGCCAATTTTCGTATTAATAGACAATGTTGAAAAAGTTACGGAGTTCGCTATATATATACAGGGTGTCCCAAAATAAATGCAAGACTTAAATTTGTTTTCATTTCAATTATCCTTGACAGTTAACGAAGTTAAAACACTATTTGTGTCGAATTTTCCAACAAAAGTCACAAACTTTTCATTATTTTTGAAATTTTGTTGTTTATTGAAGACATGTCTTTCTATCGTATAACGATACAAAGCCTAAATTGGCAGCATGAACTTCAAATGTCTTTTCATTGGAAGGAATCTTATTCAAAGTCTTTAATATCAGTTCAAGTTGAGTATTATAATCGTATCACCAGTAAAAGGTGGCACACAAAGTAATACATCAAAACCAGGTCCTTGAAGGAACCCTAAAGAAATTTGGCATGGATTATGGAACCACTTTATGATATAGCCAGCATAGAAACTAACGGATCGAAACTAAGATAAATATCTTCTTGAACGAACACAGAGAGATAATAAAAACTGTCTAACTATTATAACAGATTTCTATTTTATTTTTTTCCCAGCAACTGCGCCAAAGGTTATTGCTACCTGGGTACTTGTGTGCATCAAGAGGGTTTGTGTACGCTTCAGTTGAAATATGTATGTGCACAAGAAATAGTTTACTCACAGCTTTTCCTAGTATTTAAAATTAAATATGAGCTGCTTTAGGAAGTGGCAATTAATGGCATGAATCAGTGGCAAGCAAATTAAATGCAATAATGTCAATAAAACCCTTGCCAGTACCAAGGCGTGTAATTGCTGATGCTTATTTTTATATTTATAAGCCGCTGCATTCATCATTAGTATGTACTTACATTATGAATCGTGCCACGGGGCGTATACGTAATTTATTCAAGTATAATTTTAAAGGCTTAATTAAAAGCGTTCATGCATTGCTGCTGTTGTTGCAGCAGCTTTTGTTGCCGATTTCCATTCTTGTTGGAATAATATTATTATATCTACGATTGATGTGGAAAGTTGTTCACGTGAGTTTCACTGGAAAAATATTGCAATTTCAAATGCAGTTATTTAAGTACTTATTAAAGGCTAATTTAGCACAAAGGGGGCGCATTTGAAATTTTTATTTTCACTCATTTAAGCTTTTCACATAAATTGGATAAGTATTAAGGTTGATTGCTAGAAAGATAAAAGGTATAAGCTTGCTTGTTTATTGTATAATTAGGAAATCTCTACAAAGAAGCCCATGTATTGGTTACTTCCGACGATAAGAGAATAATTTAATAGTGGAATTTTGAATGGGTTGAAAGATTGAATTCCCACAGTATATCTTATAGCGCCTAATGCAATAGCTGGAGATAGAGTTCTGTGGCCCAGAAGAAAGATACAAAAAATAGTACTTTTGATAAGATAAATTAAATCATTCCTCAATGGCACTCTAAAGAGACTGGTATTACGGTAAAATATTGTTCAACTATTGCCCTTGACATCGTTGTGTTATAGTAAGATAAACGAATTTGAATGAGAACTACGTCTACTTCCTATGTAGCATGTATAAATGGCCGAAATCAGGCTATGCATTTACAAGGTCCCACACAACGAACATGAGAACCTCAATACCTAGGGCTGTCGTTAAACTGAGAAAATAAGGCTCAAGTTGTTTGAAATCTTAACTATCCTTTCTAGATACCCGTTTGGTCTATTTTTTAAAATACATAAAATCGATTAAGTTTTGCTCCTAGGCGGCACATACCTTATATAATTATTTTGGAACTTTACGTTGAATTTATACAAAATTTCGGTCGGTATGTTAGATTTTTTATGAAAATTAAGTAAACGTCTTATCTTAGACGTACTGTGATGTCGTGTAAAAATTATATAAAATCTGTCTTTGAATTATTATAGAGTTATATTGAAGCTTTGGCAAAATATTTGATTCATAAAAATTGCACGAGTATACCACTTGATCAAATTTGACTCGGACTGGTATATTAAAATTGTGTGATGTTTGTGTTTGACTAGTACAACATTTTTTCATGTTCGTGGAAAGTTTGGTGTTTCAATAAATGTGTGTTTGGTAGCTTTATTTGTCTGGCGATTTACCATGAAACAAATTTTGGAACAAAGTTAGCTTGAAAATTTCGGAAAAGTTAAAGAAACAATGATTGAAATTCGAACTGTAGGCATCATAGGGATAACATAGAATTTCAAGATGTAATTTGGAGCGATGCAAAATATTTCGGTTAAAGTTTTTGGTATGAATGCTAGACTCATACTAAAATCCTTGAATAATATATAGAAACCACGTCGAGTAAAAGTTGCAAATGTGATGCTTGACTTTGAAGCTGAAGACCCTACATTCATCAAACACAGCATTACGTGTCTTCATGAATATGACACCGAAGCTGACCAATATTGTGGTTCAAAAATTTGCTCTGGAGGCCACGCCAGTCGACTCCGTACGCAAAAATTGTGTTTTTTGCGTCAGTCCGGTTCTCATTTGAATTATATTAAGACATTTCTGCTTCAAGATCTGATATAATCGCTCTAAATTTTGCTAACCGAAGTAATTGTTGGGACTATCGTGATAATTTGTTATGTCAGATATGAAGATCAGAAGTTGGAAATATGTGGCATTGATCATTGACCTGCAAAGCCAATTTCCAGATTTAATTTTTTCAATATTAAAAACTTTAAACATTTTCTAGCCTTTAACATTTTCCCTTTGTCGCTGTCATTTTATTCAATTAATTAATAAAGAAATAATGGTAAAAGGTGCAAGTGCTATGCACAAACACACGCATACATATAACATATGCAAACTACTTAACGCATACCTATACGTACGCATTATCACACGTCAACGCCATGTAAGCAGGTGGTAATGCATAGTGACAATAATTGCACACACACAAACACAGCGACACACAAACACATGCAAAAGCCTGCATTGGACACTTTTGCATATTGATATGCAGTTGCCAGCTCTTCAGTGTATATGTGTGTGTGCGTGCAGGTGCCGCACTCGACACCGAATGCAATTAAAAAGCGCATAAAACGCTGCAATTGCTGACATTCAGAGCGGAAAATGAAGTCGCAACGCTCGCTGGCAACACAACGAAAAGTTCGCCACACTCAGTACTCAGTATTTCCCTCATTGGGGACACATTAACATTTTGCAATCAGCACTTCGCTATGGTAAGCTATAAGCGCTCGGTACTTATGCGCTTTCGCATATGCTGTGGTTTCATACACACGTACGTATGTATGTATGTGTAGTGCACATTTAAATGCACCTTCTTATACTTCAATCATGTGTATTTATATATTTACAAGCTTAATTTCACACTTTTGCTCTTTTGAGGTTCCTTTCATGCTGTTAATATAACTTTTTTTTAACTAAAATATGCAGGAAGGTCTCTTTGGTAGTGATGATTTTTTAGCTGCTTGGAAAATCTTAAAGTTTAATAGAATGTGTATAAGACTTAGAGATTACGGAGCTGTTATGAAACATAACTTATGCATTTGCGTTTTATTTTCCGGTATTTGGAAGCAATTGAGAAAGATTTGTTAATATTCACAGCCGTCCATGCAGTTCTGAACGAAACTCGGTTAAAATTATTAGCTTGAAGAAGAACAGAAATTCATATTGTTTTTAGTTCGCAGTTGATTAGCTTTTTGTTACAAATTTTCATTACCTGATACTATACTATAATAGTCGCAAGTTTCGAGTAGAGACCTTATTCTATAAACATTCCGCAAACCTATAACTCTGCGGGAAAATCGATAAAAGTTGTACTCCTAGATTGAAACAACCTGTTTTCATGCGACTTGTTACCATTGAACCATTGAAAATGTTGCATAATTATTTTTGTGAGTCTACTTTGTCACGAGGGCAAGTACACATCAGAGGCACAAAGCAATCAGTGAAGATCGTGAAGCCATCGAAAACCTGTCTCATGCGCGTCGTTCATAAATCTCTCTTTCTGATCGTTGTATCGAAAACGTTAAAGAAACAGTACTTAAAATTATCTTGTTGAGATCAGAGAGTTATGAGTATACTTCAACATCTCTTATGGATCCACTCAACATATTTTAGTTAAAGTTTTGGGTATGAAGTATGTCAATGATGGACTTTTAGCAAAAGACATGAATCTTTTCGAAACGACATCAAGTAGAGCTCGTAAAAGATATGCTTGACAACGTTACCTAGAACTCTATATTTAGCAAATGTATCAATATTTGCTGTCGAAACGTGGGTTTATGAATATTACTCCGAAATTCACTTCAAAAAATTTAACCAATGGTGTTTCAAAAATGAGCCTAAACCGAAAACATCACTTTAAGGGGCACACCTAGTGTGAAATTTTCAAAAAATGATTTTAATTTTTTTTCATATTTCGATAGGTTATACCTTTAAAAATAACATACTAAAATTTCAAATCGATATCTGAAACAGTTTTTGAGTTACAGCTATTTAAAAGAGTAGCCGCTCGGCAGTTAGATAACGATCATTTTATCTTTAAACGCGTTTCTCGAAAAAGCATTTTCCGAATTTGCTGCAGTGATTACTCAAAAACAAATGATCCGATCACTATCGATTTTTTTACATGTTCTATGTATAGTTCTCCGTACAATGACCTATCGATTTTTGATATGATCAAAAAATCGAATCTGGCAGGCCAAAAACGACCAAAATTTTGGGTAAAATTCGACTATTTTTTTTTGAACGCCGCCATGTTGTCAATTTTTGATTTTTTTTTATCGTAGGACAGACAATATTATCTAGTTTAACGAGAATAATTTTTTTGTTAGATTTCATCCACGGAGTAGGCCGGAATCACTGCAGCAGTGAAGGACCATTTTTTCGCGCCATTGGAGATCGACTATAACTTAAAAACTATTTTTTTTTTTTTAAATTTCACTGTATATTCTTGAAACACGTATAAATATATTGTTAAAATTTTTAAATAATTGATGAAGTTTTTTTTTTAATAAAAATTCCCAAAACACACCTTTTTTTTTGGCCATTACACTAGGTGTACCCCTTAAAGTCCGAGCCCTATTGAAATACGGATTAATAATAAAGACAACACATTCGTCGTACTATAATACGTTAAAATATATAGTGAGATACTATCTTAAACGAAGTATATTGAACGTTGTGTTCTCCACGAGATAAGAGGTGAAGCTATACTACCCAAAATGTAGCCACTTCTGAGACAGTCGGTTCTATAAAAACAGAATGAAACAAATTTCCATAGAAAATGTTTACTAACCATGCAACAGAAGCGACAACAAAACTCAAAAAATAAGCTACAAGTAAACGTTCTAGGTTTGTCGGCCTAATGTGAATGTGCTTAGAGAAGGCCACACGAAGTTCGACAAGTTCTGAAACGTGGGCTTGTGAATGGAGATAATAACTATAAATAAATAAGTCTTATTCGTTCGCCTTTCGAATTCAGCTTTCTGACTTTGCTCATCAAACGAAGTCACAAAATGCAATGAACCACTTGTTCAGAATAGGAGTATAACATAAGTTTTGTCTCAAATATTATTTATATTAAGGGCATACAATTAAATAACATTTTGTGAAAGACAAGACCACAGCAGCTGAGTGCTTTAATCTGTGACTACCAAACACGAGTTATGGTAATAAATTTCCGATGTAAAGTCTCAAATTTATGAATTTTTTTCTAAGAAAAGTCATTTCTCGGCAAACAAAAGCCAGTGTGAATGTCAGAAAAATAAGTGGCGATAACTTCCACCTTTACTTTGACTGCTTTGAGTTAACAGAAAGTTCCATTGGTTCGTGACATAAGGAAAGGGGTTATTATTTTGTCTATATAATTCTTAAACTTATGCCATTTGATTGCAAAGTCCAGCAAATATAGTAGAAAATACATAAATGTGCAATCATATATAGTCTAACCTTTGGCCAGAGCCCTTTGCAGGATTGCTGCCTTTGGTGTTGAGGAGGCGTTTCCGCAGAAGTTCTTAAAACTTTGCTGTTTTGCAGATCTAATATATTTATTATATATTTGTTAATCTATACAAATACCTTATAATAGATAATCACCCTACCCGTCCAGGAAAGCGATATATAGTGAGCAAAAGAAAAGCAAATAAGCTCAAATGTATGTACATATATGGATTAATGAGCCGCTGAGCGCCCAATGAAAGAAAGCGCACATCCGCATCCGCTATAAAGTTAACATACCTTTACTCATTCCCTCACTGATCTCAGCGCGCTCAAGAATTTTATTTCACCGCTTTTCAGTTCTCTTGTTAAGAAAAAGTTAATCTGCCACTTAAGAAGCTACACGCGCATTCCCTCAAAGTAATGGAAATCAGCAACAACAACAAAGAAATTTTAAAATACACACACATGCGCACATTCACAAACTCCTCTAAAGATCCTCACCGCTGACAGCAGCGAAGTGGTAAAGCATTTGGGGAAGCATGACGCTTAATACCTGCTGCCAATGGCACTACATGTTACTTCCGCCGAAGTTTGGCTTGTTTACCCTCTACCTGTTGGCGTTGATGTCAAGTTGTTGCTAGCAACAGTGTCAATCTAACGAGCGAAAGGGTGGAAGCTAACTTACAGCTCAAATGTAGCTTGTTGCAGAGCAGCCGATGGCGCAACAACAGTGCACTGGAAAGTTGGCAGCTTAAATGAAGTTTTATGTCGTGGCTGTTGTGCTCTCGTTTTGCACTGAACTCCTTCTTGTCGCTGCTTCACAACTCTTTTGTGTTATTGTTGTTTTTGTTTAGCATTTTGCATTTCGCTGGCGCATAGCAATAGTTTCAGATTATATCAGAAGGCTCTAGGTATAGGTATTTATCTCACCCAGACGACATGCCGTCGATTGTAATGTGCTGGTGTGAGTGCCAAAGTCATATAGACACAGGATGGGTTGAAAGCAGTTCTAAAGAGAGCTGGCAAATTTTGATTTTAAAACACATTAGTTGAAAGTTTAATATTGAAGAAAAATGGAAATAATTTAAAATATATTGGTAGAATAAAAAAAAAAAAGGTTTAAAAACTTAGAGAAGCATTTAATTTCAAAAATTAAACCTATTTTTCCTTATTTAAATTAGAAATCGGAAATAATTTATATTTCAAATATTTCTTTACACAAGAAAAATAATTTTAAAACGATTTAAAGCAATTATTTTATAAATTGGCCTCCTGACTTTTAATATAAATTTGGATAAAATTTTAAGTTTAATTTTTTAAATTAATTTTAAGTTTTGAAATAATTCTTTGAGATTTATGTAAGATAAAAATTATACCACGGTTGCCACCTTAAATTCAAATCTAAATAAAAATTAATGAAGCTTAAACAAAAGCATGTTCTTTCACACATTCTATACAATAATGTGAAGTTCCCACTCGAAGGTCAAATTATAGTATTTATACCATGAACAGGATAATTAAGTTTGCCACGCTGTTCGTAATAGGCACTTCGAACAGGAGTTAATTAATTAATTAACCGGGCTTTGCTCGAATAAAGCGCTAATTTAGATCGATTTACCATACAAAATAAAAGTCTTATTTTACCACATACTTTATAAAACGAATTGATATCGAGTTGTAATTAGCATGCAACTCTGAAGGTTGTTGTCCAAGCTGTAAATTTGGGTTTGTGCATTCAAAAAAAAAAAAAAACAACTAAATAAATCACTTGTTGAACATTAATCAACCAAAAAAAAATAAATAAATAATAAAAAATAAAGAACACAAGCAATTATGACTGCTGATCGTTAATCGAGCCTATCGTTGGCCGATATGTTCCTCAGCTTCTGAGATATTGATCTGAAATTTTTGCAGCCGTCGTTTTCTCATTAAAAAGCTATTCATTTCTCGGAACGGCTAATATCGGGATATTATAGCAAATATCTGCTGTATGAAAAAATGTTTCCTTTGATCGAGATATATAGATGAAATTCTGCAGGGATTATTGCCTAACTCAATGATGTAATTTTCGAAAAAATAGCTCACATCGGATCATTCTAGCATATAGTTACTGTACAAACTGAGCAATCAGAGCCCTTGTGAGGAATTTCTGGTATTTTTGAAGGATGTTTAGTTTCTTTGTAGTCTTCAATGTAGAAATTTTACGCAAACTGCTTTAGCTGCCAAATATTTAAAAATTCCGAAGGCAAATTTGATTTATTTTTTGTTGCATTTCTTACTAGAAAAATTGTTTTTCTCTCAAGGCCAATAAATAAAAAGATGAATGAATCAACAACTTGAACACATAAATATTTAGTTAAAATATTGTTTAAAAAAATATAAATTTAAGAAATTCTAATATTTGAAAGAAACTTATTGTATTTGTAACAATAAACTAACGTATTTTCTTTTCACTGTTGTTGCTGCAGAGCCAACACAATTTATTTCCTATATTTTATTTTATTTTATTTTCATTACTAATTTATAAATAAATAATTTGTTTTAGCAGGGAAAATCCCGTATATTTATTGTCTGTCTTCCAACAATACAATAACAATATTATTTTCATTCTCAAAGTTTTTTTTTTGTATTATTTACATGCAGATGCAATACACATCTGCTGGCCTTACTCATGCGGCAGACCTTTGCATAGCAGCATTTCCATTTAAGTATGCTTGTGTGTGTATGTCTGGGCGCTCACACATATGCACTTATTTACTGTAATGCAGATTTCATAGACTTCATTTGATATAAATATGCAAATAGTATATTTGTTCATAGATTTGTGTGTGTGTGTGTGTATGTGCTGTCAATACTGCTGGCAGACAGACAACAAGCTTCCGCTAAGAGTCAACAGCTTTCAATGTGATTGCCATTTTTGCCATTCCACCATTTTACACCAGTCATGTTGGTCAACAACTTTACTTACTTAAATGTCAAAGACTGCGTTAAGTGCCATTGCTGACAGGCTACACATACTGCTATATGCTTACTTGAATATATTTTTATTTATATATATTTATAATAAAAATAAAATATAAGAATGTAAAGAGCATGCAAAAAATAGAAAGGATGAAGAATGAAAAGTGAAAAATAAAAGCAGAAAAAAATAAATAAATAAAAAATCTTAGGAAGTGTAAAATCGTATTTTAAATTAAAGCAAAGAAGAAAAATTTAAAGAAAATATAAGAGTATGTAATATTATAAGAACTAGCCATGAAGACCAATGAAAATTAAAATTGGCATATTTTCAAACATTTTATCAAGCAGAATGTATACATATAGTTTTTGAAAAATAGCTTCATAAAGGTTTGAATCTATTTACCTGAAAGCAACTAAGAAATACTTGGTAAATTCTCGAATACTGAATTTTACAATAATTTTCCCCGTGATCCAAATTAAACTATCATAAAGCTTTCTGCTCAACGCACACATATTGGAGTGTTGTTTTGGTTAGAAGATAGTTATGATAAAGCCTTCGGGCTGCAAGCAATTTGGACAACAAATTTTCCAAACATTTTACTAAGGATTTTACTAACGTCTAACCAGAACTTTTAATAGGTCATGGCGTCCATGCTGTAATGCTGGGAATATTACCAAACGCTATCTGCAGAAGCCGTATGGAAGAAGATGAGGTGAAAACAACTCAACAATTCTATCTTAACTGTTCCGCGTTTGGGAGGTTAAGGCTTAAACCCTTGGGAGTGCATACCACCTCACCTGACGGGAATGAAAATTAAAAGTCTGTACAAATTTCTATTGGCTACTTAGAGTTTTGCTAATTTATAGTTTCGAACACAGGAATTCTTCATTTCTATGGCTTCACAAAGGACTTGATGTAGCAGTTCAGCCGACTAACATAACCTAACCTTACAATGAGTATATCTAAGAAAGTCAAGTGAAAATTGCATGTCTTTCGGAGATACATATTTTTCTCACCGACTCTGAAAGCTAGTTTTGAGAAAAAGTTTGAAGGTTTGGGAGCCGCTTACACTAACTACACTTTTCCATTGTTTAATCAAATCAATTGATAGTTCAACCATACAATTTTTTATAATAAAATAAAAAAAAATTATCTTGAAATTAATCTTTCCTGAACACAATGTTGTTGCGTTTAGAGAAACTTCAGACAAATTCGATGAAATTAGTTCTCCTACGTTTGTGAATAATTTCAACGGCTGAAAATGACGAGAAGTCTGATAGATGCATCAGTTAGAACCCTTTTAAAAAAATGTTTGAATAACACTACATACAGACATTATATTTTATAAGATTTCTCCGAACTACGCAGAGAGCAATTCGCAATTTCGCACTAAAATTGCTCGCCGAGAGTAATGAGCTGCCGAAGAAGAACGAAAGAATGATGGAATTCCGTGGAAAATGTGCCAGGGCAAACACAAACTAAATATACTTCATTTATTTGCATTTGCTTTCGCACATACACACACATATACCGAAGTGAACGTAAGCACGCAAAAACGTGTGAAGCTACAACTGTGCTTGTATTAGCTGACAAAACGGCATGGCAAATGTCGCATCGTTAAGTTAAAAGCTTTATGCAAATGCCTGTATATTCAGGCATGGCGAATGAAAATTGAATCGAAAATTGAAATCAACAGAAATGAGCGCGCAAATGAACACAAACATAAATACACACAAATACACATACACATACAAATATAGGTTATAAAACTGTCATACACAAAAGCAAATACCAACACACTCGCATAATAATTGATTTATGACAGAGTGTGTGTGGTCGAATGATGATTGACTGAATGCTTGAATGCTCCAATGATTGAATTGTTGTCCACTGCTGAATGGCTGTGTGAACGAATTGCTTTTAATAATAAAACATATGAAAGGCAAATGGCAGAAGGACGAAAGCAAAGCATAGAAATGAAGAGACAATGTCATTGTCGGCACTTTCATTGGTAGGCAGCAGCAGCAATATCAATGACACATACACACACACACACACGCACCCACCCATGACTGTGTGTTAACGACGACAGCTGCGTCAGCAATGATAGCAACTGTGCTGCAGGCCGAAATGACAGCAATAAATTGGTATTGCTGACGACAGTGTCGATGATGATGACACACTCAGCGTCGCTCGTGGTAAGTGCAATTGTCAGTAATTGGCAGAGTTGTTAAAAAATTTTAATGACCACAATTTAAGCTGATCTTTCAGAGGAATATTATTGAATGCTGCCGCCAGTTGGTGTTGAAAAAAGTTTCAACATTGATTTTGTTGGTTTCATTACTGCATTGGAACATGTGGTGTTGTTTTGGTACAAATGAGGAACTCAAAACTCTGTCGGATATGGTATTGGTTATGGGTATAGGTATAGGTATAGGTATAGGTATAGGCATAGGTATAGTTATAGGTATAGATATAGGTATAGGTATAGGTATAGGTATAGGTATAGGTATAGGTATAGGTATAGGTATAGGTATAGGTATAGGTATAGGTATAGGTATAGGTATAGGTATAGGTATAGGTATAGGTATAGGTATAGGTATAGGTATAGGTATAGGTATAGGTATAGGTATAGGTATAGGTATAGGTATAGGTATAGGTATAGGTATAGGTATAGGTATAGGTATAGGTATAGGTATAGGTATAGGTATAGGTATAGGTATAGGTATAGGTATAGGTATAGGTATAGGTATAGGTATAGGTATAGGTATAGGTATAGGTATAGGTATAGGTATAGGTATAGGTATAGGTATAGGTATAGGTATAGGTATAGGTATAGGTATAGGTATAAGTAGGTATAGGTTAAATACAAAGAGTCGCATAGGACAGAAATTT
>CM050323.1:156961811-157011811 GCA_027475135.1 Bactrocera correcta
GAGACTTTACATCGGAAATTTGTTACCATAACTCGTGTTCTGTAGTCACAGATTAAAGCACTCAGCTGTTGTGGTCGTGTCTTTCACAAAATGCCATTTAGTTTTATGCCCTTAGTATATTTAATACTTGAATCAAAACTTATGTCATACTCGTACTGTTGACAAGTGGTTCATTGCATTTTGTGAGTTCGTTTAATGAGCAAAGTCAGAAAGCTGAATTCGAAAAATTATCGTTATTATCTCCATTCCTAAGCCCACGTTTCATAACTTGTCGAACTTCGTGTGGCCTTCTCTAAGCACATTAGGCCAATAAACCCAGAATGTTTACTTATAGCTTATTCTTTTGACTTTTGTTGTCGTTTCTGTTGCATGGTTAGTAAACATTTTCCATGGAAATTTGTTTGATTCTGTTTATATAGACTCGACTCTCGCAGAAATGGCTACATTTTAGGTAGTCTAGTTTCACCGCTTATCTCATGGAGAACACAGCGTTCAATATATTTCGTTTAAGATAGTATCTCATTATATATTTTAACGTATTATAGTACAATGAATGTGTTGTCTTTATTATTAATCCATATTTCAATAGGGCTCGGACTTTAAGGAGCACTCTTAGTGTAATGGCCTACAGTAAGTAACACCATTGAGCAAATAAAATCACGAATATGCATTCTTACATAAAATTAGTATTTAATTTGGGCGAATTGAATTACAGTTTTTTCAAATACATTCTTCAGTCCGTCTATAATATAAAACAACAAAAGAGTAACAAATTTATTCAGGTTTTATAAGAAGAAAATATAAATTCTCTTGTATGGCACTTGCTCAATTTTGATACAATGTAATTTTTACCGCTTTAATATTTAGTATAGCCTCCTTTGGCCGCAATCACCGCTTCAATCCGCTTGGGAACGCTATTGACTAAATCTTCACATTCTTTCTTAGTGATGGAGTTCCATACTTCTACACATCTAGTAAATAATTCCGCCTTTGTTTTCGGTGGACTGGCATAATTGTATACCCTTTTTTTTTAAACAAACCCTCGATAGGATTAATATCGGGACTTTGAGGGGGCCATTCCAAAGTTTCAATTTGTTGACTTCTAAGATACTCCATAGTCTTCTTAGCTTTGTGCTTGGGGTCGTTGTCTTGCATCAGAACGATTTTGCTACTGTCCAGACCCAATTTCTCCAACGAAGAAAAATACCCTTGCCTTAATATATCTACATATTCGCGTCCATATTTCCGTCGATTAAAATTAGGTCCCCAACACCACTTTTACAAAAGCCACCCCAAAAAAGGACTTTTCCGCCCCCAAATTTGAGTGTTGGGATGACATCGCGGCTGGTAATAGTCTTTATTGGTTTCTTCCAAACGTAATGTATTCCGTCTGACCCGTGAAGATTAATCTTGCTTTCGTCTGTCCAAAATACATTCGCCCACTGTTCTGGAGTCCAGTTTCGGTGCGCTTTAGCAAATTTTAGACGTAGTTCTTGATGACGTTTAGTAAGCAAAGGGTTTTTAATTTTGCGCCTGGCTTTAAAACCTAGTTTTTTCAACTCGAGGTGTACAGTCATGCGAGAAACTTGTTTTCCGTTAGTCCTCTCCAGTTCTTTTTGAATCTCAGTACCTGATTTTACTGCTCCCGAGGCCACCAGACGGTTGATAGTTCGTCTATCATGGTTATTTAAAACGGATCGCCGACCAGATCGATGTTTTGGTACTGATATTTCATGACAATTAGCAATATTTTTCACTGACCCAAATGAAATTTTAGCTAAATTTGCAACTTGCCTATATGAGAGCCCTTCATTCAACAGCACAGATTTTTTAATAGAGTCAGCAATTTTAATCAGCTTCACAAAAAACAACCTTTCTAATTCTACTTACCCTCTATAAAATGAAAAATACTTCTGAAAACGTTAGTTAATTGATAAATAGAGCTAGTGGTATTCAAAATACTCGAAAGTTGTTTATTTGGTCTTAGTTATGCTCACACGCCTGATCGCAACCGATGTTGTAACACAATTGAGCAAATGTGCACGTGGCGCAAACCAGACGCAGCCAGAAAATTATTGAGAAATTGTACCGTTATATTTCCGTGAAAAAAACTCAACTACTGTACCTATTCGAATACATATATATTCTTTTCGTAATAAGTTGCGTAGTGCAAAAAAGTTTTGAAATCAGGAATATTTGATTTTATTTGCTCAATTGTGTTACATACTGTATTTTATTAAAAAAAAATACTTTGTCAATTGTTTCAAAATTTTAAGAATATATTTATACATGTTTCAAGAATATACAGTGAAACTATTGTAGAAAAAAATAAATAATTTTTAAGTTATACTCGATCTCCAACGGCGCGAAAGAAAAGGTCTTTCACTGTTGCAGTGATTCCGGCCTTCTCCGTGGATGAAATCTAAAAAAAATAATCGAATTTTACCCAAAATTTTGGTCGTTTTTGCCTGCCAAAACTCGATTTTTTGATCAGATCAAAAATCGATAGGTCATTGTACGGAGAACTATATATAGAACATGTAAAAAAAAAATCGATAGTGATCGGATCATTTGTTTTTGAGTAATCACTGCAGCAAATTCGGAAAATGCTGTTTCGAGAAATATGCGTTTAAAGATAAAATGATCGTTATCTAACTGCCGAGCGGCTACTCTTTTAAATGGCTGTAACTCAAAAACTGTTTCAGATATCGATTTGAAATTTTAGTATGTTATTTTTGAAGGTATAACCTATGGAAATATGAAAAAAAAAATTAAAATCGATTTTTTGAAAATTTCACACTAGGTGTGCCCCATAAAGTGATGTTTTCGGTTTAGGCTCATGTTTGAAGCGCCATTAGCTAAATTCTTGGAAGTAAATTTCGACAGCAAATATTGATACATTTGCTAAATATATAGTTTTAGGTTAAGTTGTCAAGCATATCTTTTACGAGCTCTACTTGATGTCGTTTCGAAAAGATTCAGGTCTTTTGGTAAAAATCTATCATTTACATGTTTCATACCCAAAACTTTAACCAAAATATGTTCTATTGATCTATAAGATGTGTTGAGGTCTACTAACTCTCTGATCTCAACAAGATGATATTTAAGTACTGTTTCTTTAACGTTTTCGATACAACGATCAGAAAGAGAGATTTATGAACGACGCGCTTGAGACAGGTTTTCGATGGTTTCACGATCTTCACTGATTGCTTTGTGCCTCTGATGTGTACTTGCCCTCGTGACAAAGTAGACTCACAAAAATAATTATGCAACATTTTCAATGGTTCAATGGTAACAAGTCGCATGAAAGCAGCTTGTTTCAATCTAGGAGTACAACTTTTAACGATTTTAGGTTTGCGGAATGTTTATAGAATAAGGTCTCTACTCGAAACTTGCGACCACTATAGTATAGTATCAGGTAATGAATATTTGTAACAAAAAGCTAACCAACTGCGAACTAAAAACAATATGAACTTCTGTTCTTCTTCAAGCTAATAATTTTAACCGAGTTTTGTTCAGACCAACTGCATGGACGGGTGTGAATATTAACAAATATTTCTCAATTGCTTCAAAATACCGGAAAATAAGACGAAATGCATAAGTTATGTTTCATTACAGCTCCGTAATCTCTAAGTCTTATACACATTCTATTAAACTTTTAAGATTTTCCAAGCAACTAGAAAATCATCACTACCAAGGAGACCCTTTTAGATATTTTAGTTAAAAAAGTCATATTAACAGCATGAATGGAACCTCAAAAGAGCAAAAGTGTGACATTAAGCTTGTAAATATATAAATACACATAATTGAAGTATAAGAAAGTGCATTTAAATGTACACTCCACATACATACATACGTATATGTGTATGAAACCACAGCATATGCGAAAGCGCATAAGTACCGAGCGCTTATAGCTTACCATAGCGAAGTGCTGATTGCAAAATGTTAATGTGTCCCCAATGAGGGAAATACTGAGTACTGAGTGTGGCGAACTTCTCGTTGTGTTGCCAGCGAGCGTTGCAACTTCATTTTCCGCTCTGAATGTCAGCAATTGCAGCGTTTTATGCGCTTTTTAATTGCATTCGATGTCGAGTGCGACGCCTGCACACACACATATACACTGAAGAGCTGGCAACTGCATATCAATATGCAAAAGTGTCCAACGCAGGTTTTTGCATGTGTTTGTGTGTCGCTGTGTGGCTGTGTGTGTTGGTGTATGTGTGCGTTGACGCATTTATTGTCACTATGCATTACCACCTGCTTACATGGCGTTGACGTGTGATAATGCATACGTATAGGTATGCGTTAAGTAGTTTGCATATGTTATATGTATGCGTGTGTTTGTGCATAGCACTTGCACCTTTTACCATTATTTCTTTATTAATTAATTGAATAAAATGACATCGACAAAGGGAAAATGTTAAAGACTAGAAAATGTTTAAAGTCTTTAATATTGAAAAAATTAAATCTGGAAATTGGCTATGCAGGTCAAGGATCAATGCCACATATTTCCAACTTCTGATCTTCATATCTGACGTAGAAAATTATATAAATTATGTATTCTCTATGTAAGCTTCAATAACTTCATTGGAGCTTCTGTTTCTGATGAGCTACGGGTATCACGATAGTCCAAACAATTACTTCGGTTAGCAAAATTTAGAGCGATTATATCAGATCTTGAAGTAGATATAATTAAAATTTGACCCGTACTGACACAAAAAACACAATTTTTATGAACTGAGTCGGCGGTCATGGCCTCCAGAGCAAATTTTTGGACCACAATATTGGTCAGCTTCGGTGTCATATTCATGAAGGCACGTTTTGTCGCCAGTAATGCTGTATTTGATGAATGTAGGTTCAAAGTCAAGCATCACTTTTGCAACCTTTACTCGACGTGGTTTCTATATATTATATTTATAAGGATTTTAGTATGAGTCTAGCATTGGCTCTCTTCATACCAAAAACATTAACCGAAATATTTTGCATCGATCCAAATTAGATCTTGAGATTCTCTGTTATCTCTATGATGCCTATAATTCGAATTACAATCATTGTGTCCTTAACTTTTCCGAAAATTTTATGCTAAGAACTTAATCGATTTTATGTATTTTAAAAAATATACCAAATTAGTATCAAGAAAGGATATCTACTTAAAGTAAGTGGGAAAAAAGTCGTTAAGATTCCAAACAACTTGAGCCCTATTTTCTCAGCTTAACGACAGCCCTAGTCATTGTGGTTCTCATGTTCGTTGTTTGGGACCTTGTAAATGTATAGCCTAATTTCGGCCATTTATGCATGTTACATAGGAAGTAGGCGTAGCTCTCGTTTAATTTCGTTTATCTTATTATAACACAATGTTGTCAAGAGCAATAGTTGAACAATATTTTGCCGTAGTATCAGTCTCTTTAGAGTGCCGTTGAGTAATGATTTTATTTATCTTTTCAGAAGTTCTATTTTTTGTTACGATCACAGAAGTCTATCTCCAGCTATTGCATTAGGCGCTATAAGACATACTGTAGGAATTCAACCTTTCAACCCATTCAAAATTCCACTATTAAATTATTCTCTTATCGTCGGAAGTAACCGTTACATGGGCTTCTTTGTAGCGCTTTCCTAATTATACAATAAACAAGCAAGATTTTACCTTTCAGCTTTCTAGCAATCAAACATAATAATTATCCAATTAATGTGCAAAGCATAAATAAGTGAAAAAAAATTTCAAATGCGCCGCCTTTGTGCTAAATTAGCCTTTAATAAGTAACGGGTGATTTTTTTGAGGTTAGGATTTTCATGCAGTAGTATTTGACAGATCACGTGGGATGTCAGACATGGTGTCAAAGAGAAAGATGCTCAGTATGCTTTGACATTTCATCATGAATAGACTTACTAACGAGCAACGCTTGCAAATCATTGAATTTTATTACCAAAATCAGTGTTCGGTTCGAAATGTGTTTCGCGTCCGTGTCCGATGAGCGATGAGGCTCATTTCTGGTTGAATGGCTACGTAAATAAGCAAAATTGCCGCATTTGGGGTGAAGAGCAACCAGAAGCCGTTCAAGAACTGCCCATGCATCCCGAAAAATGCACTGTTTGGTGTGGTTTGTACGCTGGTGGAATCATTGGACCGTATTTTTTCAAAGATGCTGTTGGACGCAACGTTACGGTGAATGGCGATCGCTATCGTTCGATGCTAACAAACTTTTTGTTGCCAAAAATGGAAGAACTGAACTTGGTTGACATGTGGTTTCAACAAGATGGCGCTACATGCCACACAGCTCGCGATTCTATGGCCATTTTGAGGGAAAACTTCGGACAACAATTCATCTCAAGAAATGGACCCGTAAGTTGGCCACCAAGATCATGCGATTTAACGCCTTTAGACTATTTTTTGTGGGGCTACGTCAAGTCTAAAGTCTACAGAAATAAGCCAGCAACTATTCCAGCTTTGGAAGACAACATTTCCGAAGAAATTCGGGCTATTCCGGCCGAAATGCTCGAAAAAGTTGCCCAAAATTGGACTTTCCGAATGGACCACCTAAGACGCAGCCGCGGTCAACATTTAAATGAAATTATCTTCAAAAAGTAAATGTCATGAACCAATCTAACGTTTCAAATAAAGAACCGATGAGATTTTGCAAATTTTATGCGTTTTTTTTTTTTAAAAAAGTTATCAAGCTCTTAAAAAATCACCCGTTACTTAAATAACTGCATTTGAAATTGCAATATTTTTCCACTGAAAATCTCGTGAACAACTTTCCACATCAATCGCAGATATAATAATATTATTCCAACAAGAATGGAAATCGGCAACAAAAGCTGCTGCAACAACAGCAGCAATGCATGAACGCTTTTAATTAAGCCTTTAAAATTATACTTGAATAAATTACGTATACGCCCCGTAGCACGATTCATAATGTAAGTACATACTAATGATGAATGCAGCAGCTTATAAATATAAAAATAAGCATCAGCAATTACACGCCTTGGTACTGGCAAGGGTTTTATTGGCATTATTGCATTTAATTTGCTTGCCACTGATTCATGCCATTAATTGCCACTTCCTAAAGCAGCTCATATTTAATTTTAAATACTAGGAAAAGCTGTGAGTAAACTATTTCTTTTGCAAACACACATTTCAACTGCAGCGCACACAAACCCTCTTGATGCACACAAGTACCCAGTAAGCAATAACCTTTGGCGTAGTTGCTGGGAAAAAATAAAATAGAAATCTGTTATAATAGTTAGACTTTGCTTTCATTCAAGAAGATATTTATCTTAGCTTCGATCCGTTAGTTTCTATGCTAGCTATATAATAAAGTGGTTCCATAATCCATGCCAAATTTCTTTAGGGTTCCTTCAAGAACTTGTTTTTGATGTATTACTTTGTGTACCACTATTTACTGGTCCGATGACGGCTCGAACAAATAAGCAGATTCATGTTTTATAGGGTTTACAATGCTTTTTTCCGGCTATTACTTACCAGCTTCATTGCAAATTTAATATACCCTATTATAACCTCCAGCGGGCAGGGGTGGAATTTGTCCGCCTGCCTGTCGTAGGAGACAACTAAAATCCAATAAGAATTATGTCTGTTATGTATTGGGCTTGCCTCGAAATTTCAGCATAGTCTTGTCAAAAATAGTGATATAGTGCTCAGCTTGAACTGATATTAAAGTCTTTGAATAATACTCCTTCCAATGAAAAGACATTTGAAGTTCATGCTGCCAATTTAGGCTTTGTATCGTTATACAATAGAAAGACATGTCTTTAATAAACAACAAAATTTCAAAAATAATGAAATGTTGGAGACCTTTGTTCGAAAATTCGACACAAATAGTGTTTTAACTTCGTAAACTGTGAAAGGTAATTGAAATGAATGCAAATTTAAGTCTTGCATTTATTTTGGGACACCCTGTATGTACATTGTCTATTAATAGGAAAATTGGCATTCAATGAGAAGATTTGGGTCAGCTCCTCATTTTGTAAGAGTTGATATCACATAGCTCTATAAATCTAAAAGAGATTTCACTCAAAGATTATGTAATAAGAGTAACGTTAATGTGTTTTGCCTAAAATAATAGGGATGTCGATCACAGGTATATTAGCTGAGGATTCAGAGGTTGCGCTTTCAACGAAATCAACTTTTACATCTAGTCAAGTCAGATCAATGATTACCAGTTGTTCTATACTCCCTCTTCAAACCTATCTTATTCTATTTTAGAAAAAAATCTGTAAAAGAATCTTTGACAAATGTGACACTTGCGTGGTTTCTGAAAAATTTTTCTGAAATGTGACGATACCCAGGCAGTAGGTGGCTTTTGGTTGGAAGCTTGTAAATGCTCATAAGTTAGAGATTACAATAAAGAATCTTTCCTCAAGTGTGTGTTTTCATTGTATACAAATAATACTAGCTTCCTATGCTGTGAGTCAAAGCTCTACGGATTTCATTAAAACCGTCTTTCAATTTGGTTTCGATTCATATTTATATATAAGTAGTCATGAACTGAATAGGCTCCGTTGTTACAAAACTTAAGGGGGTGTTCTAGTCTAGAAGCATGAATTTCAGGTAATTTTTAAAGTGTCGTAAGAAAAAGGCAATTAATATCTTTACCATCCATTTTTTTTATTAGTTATTTACTAATTTTTGAAGAGCACAGAAAAAAAATTAAAAACTAAAAAAAGTAAAAAATTTCAAAAATTATGAGCTGACGAAGTGGGTGGTCTCTAAAAATTTCCACGTGACCATGCCCATGATTTCAACCCTTCTAGTTATCGGAAACCAAAAAAAAAAAAAAGATTATTAATCTAGAATAATGTCGCAATGGTCGGAACTACGGAAAAGTGGGAAGCATTTTTTTTCACAAAATGGCGACTGCCTGAAAAAAAGTTTTTTTTTTTTAATCACTTGTTCTGACTATTTCGAATTTTTTAAAAATAATAAAAATAAAAATTTTGGGATGGGGCTAGTTCCAACCATAGACAAGCCTATAAAGACGACTCTATAAAATTTTCAAGTAAATCGGTCCAGTAGAACCTGAGAAATCGTAGGCATCGTTCCGAAAAAGTCAGTTTTGAGAAAAACGTGTTTAAAGTTTCCTTAATGTCTTTTGTTTGATTAGTTCCGGCCGAACCAGTTTGGTTGCCGGGTCAGAAAAATGCCTATATCTCCGAAAATAATTTGAATTTTGAAAAATCCTCTTGTACACATATTCTTGAATAGCTAAACTGTGAAAATATATAAAAAAAATCGATATTTTTAAATTTCTAGAATACCCCCTTAAATTAAAAAAATCCAAGGCAGTTCATTCAACCGATTCATATTTCTCCAACATAGCTTTCTAATATTATGAGAATCTAAAATGGATTTAGTATTTGCTTGAGCGAGGTTCTAACTATAAACATACAGCCATTGTTACTCAATTCTTTGGCTAACAAGAAATTAACCAACAGACAATGTTCATTGGGCTAAATGCAATGACAAAAATGGATGTGTGTGTACTAACTTGTGGCAGTGTGCGTGTAAATAATTTTTCCACTCATATTACACTTCACGCACTATTTACAAGCGGTCGTTGTCGCTTGCCATCATCATCGCATTTGCCACCCATACCCCTCCGCGCCTGACTAGCTAACAGCAGACAGGCTAGCTGGTTGACTAGTTGCTGCGTTGACTGCTTGACTGTTTGGCAGCGTGTGTGTGTGTTGTTGTGGCTTGTGCAACATGTGAGCGCTGGCTGATGAGCGGCTTGTGTTGTCGGCACCGCAGCGTAAATAGAATTTTCATGCGCAATTTGTCGCCTTTTGAAAATCACAAAATTTAATTACAACCCAGCGCTCATGTGAATCACACAACAAACAAGGGCGACGGCGGCGTCACAGCTGCAGCAGCAGCAGCAGTTGCTGGAATTTGCAACGAGGGTTCATTACTGCATGTGAGTTGTTAGCTAGAAGAACGACAACTATTTTACAATGGCAGTCAAGCGAGCAGCGGGTAGCTCATTAAAAGGGTATTACTCTCTCGACGACGCCCGATGCAACGGAAGATTTATTCGAGTGGCTGACGTTCGATCATGTGTTGCATGCAGGCACATGGTGTTGCATATAAACGCTATGGTGTTGCACAGCTGTATGCCTAAATGTGTATGTGTGTGTATGTGTGTGTGTTTGGGAATAGTTTTAGCAAATGCAATTTTCTCACGTCAATTTCACAACGGATTTGAGGTATTTAAGTTAAAAAGGTTTAAATATTTAAAATCACTATTTCAATGCATTTTTATTTCATTTTATTTATTTTTTCTTTAGTTTATTTTTTTAAGTTAAAACCGCAAATGCAAGTCTCGAAAGAGGCTTAAATTACCGCACCATTGCCTTCAGTTGCACTTGCCTCAGGTTTTCTATTTATTTGCTTTTAATTTGTACATAAATTGTTCAGAGTGCATTTGACAGCTGCCACATGTTTGCCCAGTAATTTCTCATCGCAAGTATGCATATGTTTTCTCACAGCACTTGCAACAATTTTGCCGCTGTCATGAGTACTCTGCAATAAAAGTTCAAAAAAGTCATCGTTAAAGTGGAAAATGTTTTGCTTTCAGTTTCGTGCGACGGCTAAGTTGTGGCAATGTGAGCATTAAGACCTTTAAGTGTGCCCATCTGTAGCAAATACTAGACCATATATATTCATACTTACTCACGTACGTATGTATGTATATGTATAGTAGTTTCACCGCAGATTATGTTCTTTCATATATACTTTTATTGCTTAAGTTTACATTAATTGCATATATTATATAAAATTACCACGAAGTTCTTCTCATACACCTTCCGAATATAACAAGAGTTACTAAAAAGAAAGTACTTTGTCGAGTTTAAACATAGACTTTAACCGAATTTATTTGTTTACAAAATAGAATACTGATTGGTGACTAAAGTCAAATTATCACAAAAACAAAAACAAGAAAAACATTAAATTAGGCTGCATCGAAGGTTTAGTGAAAGGTTATATAATTCTTACTTCTTAAAAGGGTACAAAAATATCTCTTTCTTCAAATTGATCGGTTGGTATGGCTATTACTGATTATAACATAGCCTTTGCTATGTGATATAGTAGTAGTCTGATAGATAGACAGAAAAACTGAGGCTTTGATTTATGGTCTATTGAACCATCCCCTATGGTATCTCATATGGTCACAAAGATCCAGCATTCTGAACAATTCCAGAACCTGCGGGGGGCGACTGAGGTGATGTGATCTCTGTTCACGTAGATGGAACCTAGGACTTTAAACCTGTTTCTGCGAATTGGTGAATAATCCAGAATCAGGTTTTCTGACGCTTCCTGTTCCAAGTCGTAGAACCGGCAGTTTACGCAAGAAACTGTGCCCAGGTTGGACAATAGCTTCCTAAGCCGGCAGCGCCCTGTAGAGAGCGCGACAAGGAGGTAGAATTTATCTCGAGTGAGGCTGATAATTTCCTTAAACCTTGTATGACTGTACTCTCTCAGAAGTGGCAGAGCATGGCGCATTTCCTCAACCTGCTGCCAATACTGTTCCCTTTCCACTCTCTACTTCGTGTGGAGCAACTTTTAGGAGAAAATAATTTGTTTCAGAGCGGCATATCAAAAACTGAGGGAACAGTTCACGTATATACAGGCACACTGACGGATTAAATTCACTTGGCTGAACATTTACCATCTTTCTCAAAGTTATTGTTTAAAGAAAAACTTGGGTTGAAGGAATCCTAGCAACAAGTTTATAAAAAGTGAATGGGAATAACAACAAAGCAGAAATTTAGTCAAATGTACTAGAGATAAGAATCCGTTATGGATCCAATGGAATACTCGTTCGTACAAGTTTGAACCATCATTTAAGAAAAACAGTGACAATAGTATTATTGAAGGTATTGTTCATCAGAAGCTTCAACATTTTCCGATCTTTCTGACAATTTGCGGACTCCATCTCAAAAGAACTTCGTCATTTTGGCGGCCAAGAATGAATAAAGCCACCCTTTTCTGAAGTGAACCGTAGTCCAGCTAGAGTGTTCTAGCTAGAGTAGAAAAAATTCGCTTAGGTCAGTTATTCCGGTTTCATATAGGATAATTTTTTGCATTTAAGGTGTGCAACATGGCAGGAAACACTTTTGCTTGTGAATGTATCCGGCTGCTTTTAAACATTTTGAAGTGGCTGTTTGAGTACCTTCTGAAGGCTCTGCAGACTTTGCCTGTGTTTAACAACAATCTTTAACAGGTAATGCTTTCAGTTTCTCTTCTTCAAAAAATTCTTTGTTAGCCACCCAGATCACTTCTTTTAAATCGCGCAAACCACTTTTGGAACGTTTCTCAGCTGGAGCATGTTCACCATAAACTTCCAACAAACTACTATGGCTTTCGATTAAGGTTGTCCTCATATATACATAAGTAGTGAGGAAGTTGTCGCCGCAAAAAGGCACAGACTTCAACTTATTTGAGTGAAAAAATACTGTTTTCTCGCTTCAAATGAATGATCTGTATATAGTGGAAGACACCCGCAATAGCTTTACAAACTATATTCGAAATAAGGAAACAATCGAATAATAATCAAGTTCCTCCATCTCTTAGCGTACCGCACAAATATAGTTATATACCCAATAGCTAAAATTCTTAGATAATTTTCCCATACCCGTTTTATTTTTGGTATGTATAAATGTCTAAAATAATTTACATGACTATGCATGCTTTTCGTTTAGGAATAAGTCAGCAGCTCAAACGCCGCACTGATCCATCTGAATGTATTTCAGGTGGAGAAACACCATCTCAAAGATTTTTTTAAACCTTATCTAAGAACAGCGCTGTGGATGATTTGTAGAACTAACATTTTCTTCAATCTTAAAGTGGCTTCAATCAAAGTATGACAGAAGACACACTGAAATTGACAAGCTCAATGACAATGAAAAGTCAATTCATCAATATTGCGTGTATTGAAAAATATATGCAACAGCAGACAAATATTTTTGCAAGTCTACCTACAAACACTTTTTTTACTTTGCGAACACCCGCTTATCATATGAGAAAATGCCTGAGAAAAATGGCGCTAAATAAATTGAGAAACCATTTCCAAGCAATTTTTTCCAATAAAAAATTATATGTCACCAATTTAGAACCCTTTACACGTGTTCGCATATTAAAGTAATAAATTTTACTTTGCATTTTACCAAACAACGTTTGAGCCGCCGCACGCAAAAGTGCTTTATGCTGATTTCGAGCACATAAATTTTCATAAAAATTCTTTATGAAGTGCGCCCTTACAACTCTTTTGCGCCATAAAACCTGAGTAGGCGCGCCAGCACACACACATACACACCCAAACAGGCACACGCGCAGAGAGCTGCAGCAAGCTGGCGATAATCTATGATTGAACGGCAATAAAAAGAGGAGAAAACCGTAAATCTCGGCCGCCAAGTCGTAAAGTAGTCAATATAAATTACAAAAGCAGGCGGAGACAGACAGCATCAGCGCACAAACACACACACACACACACACATACGCGCGTGCTAATAAAGGCGTTGAGCGCAAATCCCAAAGGATTGTCAACATAATGGACTATCACTTGGCCTGGCGTGCCAGCCTATAGGTCTGCACGCAAACGCGCTGCTGGGTCACGCCCATTGTGATTGTAATATTTTCATATAAACATATTTTGTTTTTGCCTTGCTTTTTTCGGCGTTTCTTTGCCACCAAGCGGTGGCTCCACACAAAATGACTGCCGATCGCAGAACATGACATTTTCAATTTGTTGTCATTACTCCAAACGAGTGGAGAAATCCACCAGCATGACAACAACAACAGTAAGCGGTATTGCGGCGGCATGCAGCGCGCCATGAAGAACATTCAGCGCTGCACAAATGGTGAAAAAATTGCGTGCAACATAAAAATTGAATGCTGAAAAATGAGTGGCAGCGCACAAAAACAAGAGTGGCAACAACAACAATAATGAAAATGCGAAAAATATATGCCTATAAAATTTACCATGCCACAGCATGCTGCATGCCACACGCCACGCCACGCCACCACTGACTGACTGACTGCCGGCGTGAGTGCGAACGAGTGGCGCAGAGTTATTTGCAACATGATATTGGGTCATTAAATTCGCATTACAGCGCCACTAAACCAGCGAGGAGCGTAACGCCAAGCTGCCACCGAGGCCAATGAAGCCCGCCACACCATTGAAACCGCTCCATAGCTCAGCCACATGTTGCAAATGTGGCAGAAAAAAGCCAATAACTGCGCGGCAGGCAAATAGTAATAATAAGAAAGCAGAAAAGGGGAGGAAAAATATTACTAAACTAAATATGCAGCGGGCTCCGGGGAGAGAAAGTAACCTTCAGTGGTTTTCAGGCGCTGCTTGCGGCAGCTACACAGTGATACTTCGTAAGAACGCCAATTTAGTGAATTCACAAGCTAATTCCGCTTAGAATGTACTATTGTGCCACAAAAGGCGCAATTTCGAGAAAAGTACGGACGCGCAGTGTTCGAGTCGCATGCGAGCGCCGCATAAATGTGGCTCATGGGTAATTCATGCGCAACACTGTGCTGACGCCGTTAGACGCCAAACAGCAAGCGACGCCGCCGCCGTCTGGTGGCCAACAGACAGCAACCCTCAAGCAGTCTAGTTGTTGTATACTTGTCGCTGACTGACGACGTTTGCATTTGCCGCAAATTATTTATGGCAATTTCAAGCAATGACAGCGCACACCAAAAACAACAACAACGGCCTACTCAATTTGGCGCACAGCAGGCTTTGCTAATCGCCAAAAAGGGCGGTTGAGGCGACGCGCTGTTGAAGCTTAGTTGCAAGCGAATTGCCACCTTCAACCGCTCGCCGCCTTGCTGCTGTTCCGTCTATCTACCCATCACTCATGCGGTCGTCGCGTGGCACAGCGCTCACCCCAACTGCCTTGCAACTATCAATAATTTACGTCTCGCTGTCTGCATTTCGTCGATATCCGGCGCAAGATGAGCATCTAAGTTGCCTGCTACGAACAGTCAACGGCCACACTCCACTTCCACACTCCACCTCCACCTTCTCTTCCACCACCCATATCCAGCTGTAACCACTTTGTTGCATGCCAAATCGTTGTTTGCCACATTTCGGCGCACCAAATGAAATTCATTGATGAATTACACGATTCACCCGGCAACCTCCGACCGTCACAGAAAGATCTAGAGAAGAAAGGAAATGCGCATCTTCTTCCGCAACTCTTGCGATTTCTGCTTCTACCGCTTGTTTCCCCCCTGCCGCTTCCGCTGCATTTGATTTTCCATTCAAATTGGTTTGCTCGTGAGCATGTATGCTGCACGCCGATAAGCAAAAGCCGAATGATGATGAAAACAAAGCTGCGCTGAGCAGCGAAGAGTGGCGCATTTAGCATTAGATTGGATACTCAACGAGTCTAAGGTGCTGCCTACCCGTATGGTACAGTAGTTTCAGCAGTCGGGTGAATCAAATTTGCTTTCCGAATCTTCTCATACACACACTGGAAGTTTGTGGTGGAAAAAGCTTAAAGGCGTGTATGTGAAAACTCCAATTCGTTCAAAGATTTATAAGGCTTTGGTGAGCATTGCGGTGTGGCAGCAACTCCATATCGGTAACTAAAGCGGAAATGCAGTAAAATATTGAGAGATGATTTGCGCAAACGGTGGAATAAATCAGCTGAAGAAACTAAGCTTTTAAGTTATTGAGTTCGAAATTAAAAGACAGGAACAAAAACGGAAATGTTATGTAAATAAGTGTTGAAGATTCGCTCGGCTCATGGGTATTGTGAATATTACGCAAATCATTGAAGTTTCAACTTCAACATATAAAATTTTTCTGCAACTATCAATGTTATGAGCTTTTAATTATTTTCAAGAAAACAAAATTCAAATTAACTATAATTTTTTTTTTTTCGGAAACAAAAATTATAAAAGAAAAAATATATGCCGTAAACAATGCAACTAATAAAGAGGAAAAGAGATTAGATAATATTGTTTCACAGATGACAACTTCTTAAACTTATAACTGGTTAAATAACGGCCCTCCTAATAAGAACTCTGCATAGAAAAATTACCCAGAAATTGTTAATAAAACCCAAAATATTTAATTATTCATCAATAGATGATTTTGTCATCTTCAAAGTAGTCCCCACAAGATGTAATTAACTTGAGCCGACGATTTTTTCAGTCCTCGAAACCTCTTTCATAATGACTTTTTGGGATGGCCTTCAGCTCTTTCAGCGAATATTGTTTTATCTCTTCAATCGACTAAAAACGGGAGCAGTACTTTCAGTTTGGTGAATAATTAAAAATCAACGGAGACAATTCTGGTGAATACGATGGTTGATCGATTTTATTCATTGAGTTTTTGGCTTTAAATTTGGGCACAATTAGGGCTCGATGTGATAGTGCATTATCATTGTGTGAAATCCATGAATTGTTTTTCCACAATTCTGGCTGTTTTTACAGATTTTCTCATGCTAACGCTTTAATTCTGCCAAATAAAACTGGTCGTCTGACTATCCGGATCGAATCACATTGAACTTTTGCATATTTTTTTTTTTTTTTTTTTGTGTCGGCAAGTTCTTTTCCCTCCATTCCGATGATTATTGATTTGTTTGCTTGTCAAACTCATAAGCTCATATCTCATCGACAGTTATATGGCTCTCCATAAATGAGGGATCGGAATTCGCACGATAAGCATGACTAAAGTGACCATTTTGCTGTACTCTTTTTGAAAAAAAGTCAGCTTTATTAGGACGAGTCGAGCAAGAACGGGTTTCATACGAAAAATATCCAACAAAATCATTCGAATGGACGCGCGACAGATGTCGAGCTCTCTTGCCATCTCTCCAGCACTAGTCTGACGAGTTTCATTGTCGAAGGTCGTCAAAATGAGGCATGTCTTCTGGCAAGACTTTCCCAACATTCGAAGCGACACCGCATACGAAATTTGGTTATTAATACCACATTTGAGATAAGAAAATATGGAGTCAAAACTGGACTAGAAACTTGTCAAATGCTATTTATATATATATATATTTTCGACGCTATACTGCAGTGTAGCCTATAATATACTAATTTGAGGCTCTGCCAATTAATTTTAAATCAATCGAAATTTGTAACAGCGAATAATATTAAAAGGATTCAAAATAAAAAAGTTTCAGTGTTAATTTGTTCATAGATTTTGAAACGATTCGCTCTCAGTGATCTTTCTTTGGCCTAAAAAAGGAATGATTCAGAAGAGAACCCTTAGAGTAATTACAATAGTTGTAATGGTGAGAAAGGGTAATAGGTCTATAGATATCTTAAGCAAAATCTCACTGCTAATTTTAAAAAATTATCAATCGAGTTAAATGTAAATCCATGCAGGTATATAGTCACTACGGAAACAGTAACTAGTGCACACACGATAATTATTTGAGTGTGGCATAGCAAAACGCCGCTCATAAAGGGAAAATAAATATCCATTATTCTACAATCCTTCCTCCGTCGCCAAGCTGAATTAGTTCAATCACCTACTTCTGCATATATTTCGAGCAGGAAATCATCCTTGTCTCCTATGTTTATATTCAAGCAGTGAAATCTCAAGTGGTCGTTGATATAAATCACAGCAACACGTCTGTCATGGACCACTCCAAACTGAAGTATACCATTGGAGAGTCAAAGATAAAGCGAATGAATAGCAAAAAAAAAAGAAACGAAAAGAGATAAATAAACGAAAGTGAACAAAAGGTAAAAGCGAAAGAAATATTTTTACTAACTAAGCGGCCGACAAAGCATTTGCCGAGAAAGCGAAAAAAAAAAAAATATTCGGCAAAACACTGTAAGAGGATGCGGCAACGCGAGAATGCTTCCGAATTGTGTGTAGTATGCCTAAATGTATGGAGATATGTGAACGCTGTGGTGTCTGCAGACGAAAGCCGAGGCATGTGTGGCCGCTCAAATGACCACTTCAACGCAGACGAAATATTTCATCGACTCATTGGCGAAAGGACGACTTGTAAAGCAATGTTCATGAATGTATGTGTGTGTGTGGACGTCTACAGGTGACCAACCCATCCCCACACATTAGCCGAACAATTGAAGTACATACTAGTTGCTTGTTGACGGAAATATGTGGCGGCACTAAAATGAATTAGATGCATCCGTGAGGGAGGAAAAAAATCAGAAAATAAAACCTAATTGAAATGTGAAAATACTCGTAAAGCGGAAACACACCAAAAGTATCTCTTAAATTGAAAACAAGACAAAAGCGAAGTGATAAGTGGAGAATGAGAGGCAGAAGGAGAAATTGCGATAGTTCCATGGAAGGTGGCGAAAGGTACGAAAGGTATGCCTTTCAAGTGCCACAGCGGCTAACGGCAAAAACTTTTTCAATTGAAGTTAATAGCGAACATATGTGGCCAAGGCCAGGCAGCCACACAAACACACACACTTACACAGACAGACTGGCAAACTATAAAAAACGACACACACCATTGCATTTGAGCACACACTACGCTGCCCTAAATCAGGGATAAAAGCGCCGAAATCGTCGTACCTATTCGAAAAACGTACGAAATCATTGAAATGCGCTCGAAAATGGGGTATTAAGATACTTTGCCATGGCACTTGCGAAACGTGCGAACGACGCGTGAGTGTGGGTAATAGTTGGCGGGGGAAGCCACGCGCTGCTACTTAACAAAATAAAGTTTTGGGGAAACGAAAAGTGCAAAAAAAAATCGAAAAAAAAAATATAAAATGGAAACCCATTCGAAGTGAGCACCCACCTACATAAGTATAGTT
This sequence comes from Bactrocera correcta, assembly GCA_027475135.1. Taxonomy (NCBI): domain Eukaryota; kingdom Metazoa; phylum Arthropoda; class Insecta; order Diptera; family Tephritidae; genus Bactrocera; species Bactrocera correcta. The sequence goes on from CM050323.1 coordinate 156,980,602, forward strand.
AGGCTAACTGCGTGAGCACAGGCATCAAGCAGGCAGCTTAAAACCGGTAGGAAGCTCAAGAAAGTACAAGCTAAGCAGGAAGCATGCGTAGCCATTGAAGCGTTAACAACTTTGATTAGTTCGCTCACACACATACACATATATATATATGAATATACACCATACCTGCTTACCGGCTCATCTAAAGCACCAGCACATGTGTGCTTATAACTGTAAGATGCTCTTATAAATGGTAGCTAATCACCAATATGCTTGTTAAGCGTTCGAGCAGCGTTGCCACATGTATGCAACCTGTGTTTTTTTCCTTTGTTGTTGTTTCATTTTAGTTTTGTTTATAATTGTTGCTTGTTGGTATAGTGATTTGTGTGGGGGCACGTAACTCTCATTTGATGCTCCTCCTTTTCATACATATCTATAAATGTGTGTGTGCGCGCGCGAGTTGTGGTTATTGAACCGTGTTTTTAAGGCTCGGTCAATAACGATGAATATTGAACTTTAGTTCAAATATTCTTATTAACACTAAACTTCGGTTTGGTGTATCGCTAAAAGAAAATCACGACTTGTCGGATTAACCGTCAGAATTCTTCTGTTCATTTATTTCCAATATTTTCTTAAGCTAAGTTCTATTTTCTGATACAAAATACATTATTTCTTTTCTTATTATTATTTTGGCGCAACCACTTGTAGTTGCGACAATATTTGTCAAGTGGCCTACTTCTCACATTACATCAATTGCATTCCCTCAAATATTTATGTTGCACTATTTATTGTGACGTTAATTGCTATCGCAATATTCGTTTGAACATATTAAATGTGCAGCGGAAATGCAATGTGATCCAATGTAAGTGCCCTGGTTTGTTTCGAAATATGATATGCATATTTCGTGTGGTCGCAATATTGTTGCGGTAACAAAAAAGGGAAAATATTTAAGTAGACCAATTAATTCTAGGTGTTTTGGGGTAGGTTGTTAACGTTGACGTCGGCATTATTTCTTTGTTGCAGTTCTTATGAATTGCAGTTGCATTCATATCGGTCATGCCGATAGTGGTTGGCATCGACGTCGACGTAACTCCTCCCCCCCTTGATTGAGCTCTCTCCTGGGAGATCACATTAGTAATTTTGAAATTCTTTCTCTTGTTTTTACAATAAATGATTATCGAAAGACTGACTATAATTACAATTGATATTGTATATATGCTTATATGTATGTATTGTTGTCGTTTTTGATATTTAACTTCATCTATAAAGTTTATATTTTCTATTTGTTGTAATATAATATCATCAAATATAAGTTTCTTATTTATATCTTTAATGTTGTCTATATCGCTTGCTAATACAATGCTACTTTTAATTATTTTACTTTTTGTTGAAAATGTTTTATTATTAATTGTTATGCTACAATTGTAAAAATGTATTAAATAGTTTCCGCTTAAGGGAGAGCTGTTGTTTATAATGCAGTCACTTTCTACACTAGTATTTTTAGTATTCTTTACAAATATAATTCCTTCGTTAATGTTTATAATTTCGGAGGCGTTATTAAAAATTTTCATACAGTTTCTTTTTATCAAACAATTATTAATTGGCTTAAGACGTTGTAAATCTATATTATCATTAAATTCGTACAATTCATTGTTATATCTTAGTGCATATACTTGTTGAAACATTAACTCAAAGTTGCTTATATCTCCTAACGGCAATATTATAGATGTGTGTAGTGTTATTATTTCTGTTGGAATTTTGATAGCGAAAATAATGTTATGGTTTTTGTCTGTAAGGGATCCTAATTTTATTTTTTTCAATTTTTGTGAGTCTAAGTTGTATTTTGTTATTTCTTGGTCGGTTATCATGTTGCTATGTAAAATTCCTAAACCACTTGCTGCTATATTGTCTTGTATGTGTTCTACATTGTCCTGTAATATTTTCAGTTTTAGAGAAAAGTCGAGGTATAAAATTTCGTCTTGGGTCCTTTTACTTATGCTCCCTATGGAGTTTAGTTTTGCAGATATCATATCCCTATCGTTATGCATAAGTCTTTTTAATTCAAGAAACGTTTTATTGAAATTAGTATTAATATCTATTTGTTTGTTTATTGTTTCGATAGCCTTGTGGTTGTTTGTGTCGATGATGTTGAGGTGTTGTTCAAGGTCTTGTCTATCATTGTCGTCCATGGTACCGTAAAGCCATTTTTGTACAGTTCCTACAGCATTTAGTAGGCCTCTTTTTTGTCTGTGGGGTGTGATAGTATTTATCTTGCTTCTAATAAATTTAATTTGCATGTTTAGTATTGCTTGTCCTACTTGCAGATTTGCCGATTTTATATTAGATTCTATTTCATTAAGTAAATTTGATATTTCTAGTGGATTTATAACGTGTAGTATTGTTACATATGACTTAACTATATCTGCATCGCCTGTTTGTATTTCTATATATCCTTTGTTGCTTTCTATTTTATCTATTGTTACTTGTCCCAGCCCCAGGGTCCAAATTGCTGTCAGGATCAAAAGTTTCAGGATCCATTGCCCCTGCAAATTTGTATTTCCGTTTAACGTTGTTTAAATGTATATCGTTTAGATTTGTTTTTATAAACTTCGGTTGTTCCTTATGCCTAACGCTTTTGTAATTCTTTACGTAACCTATATTTCTTTCTTCTACATAGTGTTCTCTGTTTTCGTTACTCTTATTTATTCGCTTAGATTTTTCTTTGAATATTCTGTCATAAATTGTGCTCTTGTTACACTTACCTTCCTCAATATTTATGGGTTTTTCTTTTGTAACTGAGTGGTAGCTGTTATTATACCATTCTATAGCTTTGCTCATTTTATTTGTTATACTGGAGTTTTTATTTTCTATACCTAATACTCTAATTTTTTCTCCTAGTGTATTGTGTAGGCGTTCTACATCAGAATTGCCGGTATGGTTATTTGGTTTAACGAGATGTAGTTCAATATTTTCGTTTCTGAGGAAATCTTTAATATTAATGCTTTTAAATTCGTTATCAGCAATAATTTTTTTAAAATGTCCTCTTTGCGACTTATATTGGTTTATTTTTTCGATTATAGTTTGGCTGGTCCTATCTTCAAGAAAAAATGCTGTGGCGAATTTAGAAAACCTGTCTATAAAAGTTAGAAAATTCGCTTTTGAATTAGTGTAGCAGTCCATGTGAATTATTTCTTTGCAATCTTTCGGTGTTTCCGTTAAATTAAATTTTGCTCTTATAGGTCGCCTATCATATTTGACTCTGTTGCATGTATCGCAGTTGTTTACGAATTTGTGTACCAGTTTTTTCAAATTTGGGAAGTAGATATGTCTTTTAACTCCTTCGTAGTTCTCCGATATTCCTGTGTGTCCTGTTTCAAACTTGTGATAATTTTGGATATGTCTGTAGGCTTCTTCTTCGCTATTTATATCTTTAGCGTGATATGAACATTTAACAAATTTAATGTTGTCGAATCCATCAAATAACTCGATGATTTTTTGTTGTAATTTATTATATTCATGGTCGTTAACTTCGCTGTATATGCCAATTTTGCCTGAAGTGATATGTCTTCTGAGGATATCAGAAATATTGTTGTCGAGATCTACTGGTGTTACGTATATTTTTTTATTGTTGTGTTTTATTTCGAACTCCAATTGTTTGCTATCTGTTAAAATTATCTGAATTTTAAACCGATTGACTATGGTGTCCAAAATGGGTATATGGTTGTTCAATTGCTCCTCCTGAGAGTGTATTGTATTTACATCGTTTTCGTCTAAATTATTTTCTAAAGATAGATTGCTACCTGTTTCCATAAAATTTATTAAATTGGTGTTATTATTGATTCTGCTAAGGAAATCTGCTACTTTGTTTTCCTTTCCTTTTATATAATTTACGTTCATGTTGTATTCTCCTAATTTTATTATCCATCTTTGTAGTCTAGGATTTATATCTTTACAATGAGCCTTCGTGTATAGCCATTTTAATGGTTGATGATCTGTTAATAAATCAAATTGGACGCCATATAAGTAAGGCCGGAAGTAGTTTGTGGCCCAAACGATTGCTAACAACTCCTTTTCTGTTGTAGAATATCTACGTTCGTGGTCGTTGAGTGTTCTACTCGCATAACATACAGGATGTTCATTTTGTTGTAATACGGCACCGATTGCGAAATTGCTTGCATCAGTAGTTAATGTAAATTTCTTTTTGAAATCTGGATAACTTAGTACTGGAGCTTCTGTCATTATTTGTTTTAATTTTTGAAATGAGTTTATATATGTAGAGTCGTTAATATTAATTTTGACATTTTTCTTTAGAAAATTTGTCATAGGTTGTGCTACTTTCGCGTAGTCTTTTATAAATTTCCGATAGTATCCCGTAGCTCCTAGAAAAGACTTTATTTGTCTTGTTGTTTTTGGTAATTTTAAATCTTGTATTTTATTTATTTTCTCGAAATTCGGTTTAACTCCTTCAGGTGTTAAAACGTGGCCTAGAAATTGTGTTTCTTTGGCACAAAAATTGCACTTGTCAAATTGTACCTTAAGGTTATGCTTCTTTAGTGCATTGAAAATTTTTGTTAGGCTTTGTATATGCTCTTCTAATGTTGTACTGAAAACGAGAATGTCATCCATGTATACTACGCATATTTTATTTATGTATTCTCTAAGAACACAATTCATCAGCCTTTGGAAGGTTGATGGAGCGTTTTTGAGGCCGAATGGCATTCTAACGTATTCGTAATGACCAAAAGGGGTGGAAAACGCGGTTTTCTTTCTATCTTCCTCTTTTACTAAGATTTGGTGGAATCCTTTTGCGAGATCGAGTGTCGTAAAGTATACAGCTCTTCCTAATTTATCTAATATATTATCAATGTTTGGGATTGGGAATTTGTCATCGATTGTGATATCATTTAGTTTTCTGTAGTCTATCACGATCCGCCATTTCTTTGTTTGGGAGTTATCTGATTTTTTTGGCACTATCCATAAAGGACTATTGTAAGGGGAATTACTATTTCTTATGATTCCTTGTTTTAACATTTCTTTAATTTGTTTAGTTATCTCTTCTTCGTGTATCTGTGGGTATCTGTAAATTTTCGAATATACTGGAGTGTCTGTCGTGGTCACTATCTCGTGTTCAATAGCTGATGTACTAGTAAGGTCATCTCCTTCTTTATAAAATAGGTTCTTGTAATTTTTTATTAACTTACTAACTAAGAATTTCTCTTCTTTATTTAGATTTGTTGTAAATTGCTCAATTGGTAAGTCCCTATTTTCCGTACTTTCTAATTGATAAATTTCATTAAAATTATATGGGCAAGAATTCATAAATTTTATCACTTCGTTATTAATTGTTAAGGTATCGTTTCTCATATCAATAACTGCTTGTAATGGTTTTAGTATGTTTTGCCCGAGGATTGCATCGAATCCTTTATTATGTAAATCAGTTAATTTCCATGACATATTTGCGTCAAAATTAAATTCGAGGGGTAAACTTGTTATTATTTCCCATTTGATTAGTGCTTCACTATTAAATGACCGGATTTTTATTGAGTTATTTAATAGTATTCTGTTATACTTCATTAATTTTCTATTGTCGATAAGGGACGTAGTAGAGCCTGAGTCGATTAGACATGTAATCTTTTCATTTTTTATTGTTAATTCTACTAACGGAAGGTAGTTTTGGTATGGTCCAAGGGAAAATTTACTTCTTGGTTTATATGGTCTACTTCCATTGGAATTTCATTCCTATAGTTGGTACTTCTTTCACCGTTATAATTGTTATGGTTTTGGTAAGTCCGTCTGAATGAGCTTGCTGTGTTATTACTTTGGTTTTGATTATTGAAACGATTACTGTTTAATCGTGTTTGTTCTGTATTTCCTTGTCTAGGATTCGTCCTTGTTCTTTCGTTGTTGAATTTATTATTAGAATTGTTAAAATTATAAAACCTATTATTTGTTTGGTTATGGTCCCCAGGTCTTTGATTGTTTATTTTATTTCCTACTTGACCATAATAGCTTCTATTAGTAAGTCCTGTTTCTTCTAATACGTAAAATGCTTCCCTTAATGAGTTAATGTTCCTACCGTAAATTATTGCCGATAAATGAGGCGGAATATTATTTAAAAATGTTTTTAATATTAATGACTCGTTAGTCTTAGGAGAAAATTCTGTCGGCTTATTTTCGTCTAAATTATATTTTGAGTTAAGCTTATCTAATATGTTTTTTAAGTTGTAATAATAATGACTTACATTATACTGCCTGGTTGTGATGGCCTGGTGAAAGAGTTGGTGGTAGCTTTCCCTTATTCCGAAGTTCCGTATCAGTTCTGTCTTCACTTCGTCCCACGATGAGTCTCTGTTTAGTGTCCGTATTGTCTGGAGCGCCTCTCCTTGGATCTTGGTCTTTATGTGTCTCTCCCATACATAATTTTTGACCGCTTGGTTCTCGTCGAACAAGGGCAGGATCAGTTCCACCTCTCCAATGAATGAAGATATGTCGTAGCTCCCGTCGCCTCTGAACTCTTTGATTTTCGCAGCTTCCTTAAGGAGGTCCGACGCTGATATCCGGTTTAGATCGTTGTTGATGATTGCCATTGTGGTAGTTAAATGTGTATAATTGTGTTTTTTTTTTTTTTTTTTTTTTTTTTTTTCGAGAAGTTAGTTCTTTTATATTTATAAAATGATGTAACACTGTTTGAACCCGCAAGCAATAGTAAGTTTCTTATAAATGATTCTATGACTTTTGGCAGTTAGATTTCGTAATATGTCAGAAGTTCACTCTAAAATATTTTTTTTTTCACTTTAATAAGTACGTTTAAGCGGTTGACATGTTGTGTCAGGCTCTTCTTCTTTGTCTAAGGGCAAAGTTCCGTCGACTGCGCCAGTTGTGGTTATTGAACCGTGTTTTTAAGGCTCGGTCAATAACGATGAATATTGAACTTTAGTTCAAATATTCTTATTAACACTAAACTTCGGTTTGGTGTATCGCTAAAAGAAAATCACGACTTGTCGGATTAACCGTCAGAATTCTTCTGTTCATTTATTTCCAATATTTTCTTAAGCTAAGTTCTATTTTCTGATACAAAATACATTATTTCTTTTCTTATTATTATTTTGGCGCAACCACTTGTAGTTGCGACAATATTTGTCAAGTGGCCTACTTCTCACATTACATCAATTGCATTCCCTCAAATATTTATGTTGCACTATTTATTGTGACGTTAATTGCTATCGCAATATTCGTTTGAACATATTAAATGTGCAGCGGAAATGCAATGTGATCCAATGTAAGTGCCCTGGTTTGTTTCGAAATATGATATGCATATTTCGTGTGGTCGCAATATTGTTGCGGTAACAAAAAAGGGAAAATATTTAAGTAGACCAATTAATTCTAGGTGTTTTGGGGTAGGTTGTTAACGTTGACGTCGGCATTATTTCTTTGTTGCAGTTCTTATGAATTGCAGTTGCATTCATATCGGTCATGCCGATAGTGGTTGGCATCGACGTCGACGTAACTCGCGTGCTTGTGGCTCTCGAGCAGCTTATGTTGTGGTTGAACTGCGAATTAAAATTAATTAGGTGTTGCACTATTTGACCCGTGTACTGCTGGAGAGAGACTCAACATGATATCCTCTCTTTCATTTTTGAATTCTGTTATTCGCATTTACTGTAAGTAAAAGTGATTGCAGCGTTTGCATGGTTTAGGTTTGATGGGGAATAGTTTAAAGTGAGCAACAGAATAGCCATGTTAAAATTAATCGATAACATATCAATATTTAGGAATATATTTTCATTAGCCTTACGACGATCCTCTTTAAAGCATAAATTAAAACTGTGTTTTTTATGGAAGATGGTGTGAAAATTGTACGATGGGCGTGGCAAGGCCCACTCTTTGGTGAAATAACATATATTGGAACCCGACAACCCGATTTCGATTCAATTTAGTACCTGGGATTTTTTTCATATTCCAAATATCACAGAGTGAAAATGAGCGAAATCAGACTGCAACCAAGCCTGCTTCCCATATAGCACAATTTTTTTGTTATATTTGATTACTTCACTTTCCCGTGTACCAATCGAGCAGCAATTTATACAACGTGATAAAATTTTGTACTAACAATTCCTTTAAAGTATACCACCGTATGATAAAAATTGCTCAAATCCAATCAAAACGGTTCAAACCCCTAGGTACCGAATATGGCGACCCCAGTATCTATAGCTGACTTTTGATCGAAAATATCGGTCAATGTGTGAGGTGTGTAATTAAAATCAGGGATAATCCTTCTCTGACAACATTAACTCTGTGTATGAAAAATGACTTTAATCGGGTCAATACTTCTGTGAGCCCCCATAGACCTAATATAAAGATTTTCGATCTTCCGGTTGACTTCCTACTGCATATATTGGCGTAGATTTTAGGTATCTCAATTAAATTAAATTAAATCTCAAAATTACAAAACATGTTTTGCTTATAACAGTGTGTCTTTGTGCCTACAATAGATATAATTGGACGAAAACTTGACCCAGGCCGTATGCCTGTGCCCAAAAAATTGATTTAAACTGCGCTCGTCGAAGGATTTGGAGAATTATTTTTTTATTTTAGGTTGGTAGTACTGTCAGTCACATTTGTGTCCAATTTTCATGTCAAACTATTAGTGTTTGAGATACGTGTCGTTTTGTGAGCTGCTAAAAGTGAGTTTTTCGTTTTTTGCGTTGTCGAAATTTGTGAGCAAAGAAATTGCATTAAATTTTGTTTAAGGAATCAATTTTCTGCTGCGTATACGTTGAGGATGGTGCAGAAAGCCTTTAGTGATGAGGCTATGTCTAAAAAAAAATGTTTACAAGTGGTATAGTGAGGTCCAAGCCGACCGTGAACGTGTCGAAGACGAAGAGCGTCTAGGGCGACCATCAACCTCAACCGACAAAGCTCACCTTGAAAAAATCAAAGATTTGGTGTTGAAAAACCGTCGATTGCTGATGAAGTTGGCATATCAAGAGGCTCAGCCAATACCATTTTGAAGGATGTTTCGGGCCTCAAGCGCGTCAAATCTCGACTGGTACCGAAAACATTGAATTTTTTGGAAAAAAAGCGTCGCGTTGAAGTGCGTGAAACGATGCTTTCCGACTACCGGGGTGTCATGAAACTCATTATAACTGGCGATGAGATTTGGATCTATGTTTACGATCCCGAAACAACCGATCAATCGAGCGAATATCGTGCCAAAAGAGAGCCGAGACCAAAAAAATCACACCAAAGTCGCTCAAAAATCAAGGTCATATTGACTGTTTTCTTCGATTATCGTGGTGTTGTGCATTGTGAATTCCTTCCAACCGGTCAAACAGTCAACAAGGAATATTATTTGGACGTTATGAGTCGTTTGCGTAACGCTATCCACCTAAAACGGCCGGAATTGTGGAAAGACAATTCTTGGTTTTTACACCACGATAATGCACCATCCCATACTGCCCTCGTAATTCGTGATAATTTCGCCAAAAATTCAACCCATATCGTTCTGAAACCACCGTATTCACCTGCTCTGGCGCCGTAAGACTTCTGGCCGTTCACCAAACTTAAAAGAGCGCTCCGCAGCGAAGATGGAACGAAGGCTATGCCGGAAAGTGACTACAACCAGTGTTTCGAAGATTGGACAATCCGTTGGCATAAGTGAAATGCATCGGGAGGGGATTACTTTGAAGGGGATGAAATTGATTTGGATGAATAAATAAAGAATTTACAAAATGAATACAATGTCACCTTATTTTTTGAGCACAGTTTGATTCCGACAAGCTCTAAGGGTATAAAATGTTCGATTGCACTCCAACTTGGCCCTACCCTTGGCGGCTAAGAATGAATGAAGCCAATTTTTGAGACCCTCTTCTAATACTAAGCAGCTTCCAGTGAGGGCATTCTACAAATGGTAGCCAGAAGAGGCATAGTCTATGCTACAAATCGAGGAAACTAAATTTCCCAACCTATCTTGTGACATAAGACCGAGCCTTGTCATGAAGGAAAATTCGTGCCTGATGAGTTGTTATTGGTATCGTTTTTCACAATTGGCTTCACTCGGTATGTAAAGCTCATATTACACCGTCTTTGCTCCTACCAAATACAAGGCATTAGCTTGGCTTCGTGAATACTCGACTTTGCCGTTGATTTTGCTAAATGCCCAGATTTCATGTATGATTTTTTTAGTCTAACCTGTCGTAATAGAAACCGAGCGAGTAAAATATGATTCTTTATTTAGAATACAACCAGCATTTCTGAGATGCAAAATCCTTTTTCAACGTCTCTTGAATGCATATGACACACGATAGCTTAGTGAAAAATTTCCACTCACTCTTAAACCTTAAAATATAATACCCTAAAATTTTAAGTTACGTCATTAACTCTACTTAACAATGTCATGCCTTCACTTAGTGCTTTCATTTTGTAATATTCGTTAAGTTGCCTTCCGAAAATCGCCAATAGTATCCATGCTCGCTCTAATAACATCCCGCAGTAAATTCAATATTTTCAGAAGCCCTTGCATGAACAGTGAGTAACTAACTAACCGGCTAAACGTTGAACCGCAGGTGTGCAAAATTCGTAAATACAGCAATTTATGAGAGGACGTAATGTTCAAAATGCTCAAATTACGAAAATTTCACAAAATATTATGCAATTCTCACGAGCCGCTCTAGCCTCTAAACTGAACAAAGCGTCGAGCAGCACACGCGCTGGCAGTGACCACAACCGGCCAGCTGTCCTTTCCCCAAAACGTGTTTCACTCACACTTGCATATAAATTTCGAAACTATTTTTACCTTATTTGCCTAATGGCAGGTGATACTTTCATATTGTTTAAATTAACTAGCGTTGATCGCGGACTGTCAGTGTTGGCAAATGGTGAATAGTTGGCGGTTGCGCTTATTTTGGTGCTGTAAATTGCTTACTGCCGGAAGTTGCTGCAACATGCTGCCTGGTTTCATATTGTCACGTGTATTTTGGCACATAAAAATATGCAAATGGTGCTGTGGTTAATAATTAATTATTTATATAAGAAGTCTTATTTTTGTTTATTTTTTTTTAAGTTTTGTTATAGTTTGCGAAAAGACAGCTGTATGCAAAATCCAATTTGAACGGAACGGAATCGTACAAGTATTTGAATACAAATCTTTACTGTGCTTTTCAAAATATACTCTTTTTGAGCCGGTGATAGCATGAGAATGCTTATTAAAACATATCTCCATATACTTCCAATACTATAAGCCCCGCCTGGAGTGGCTTGTAGTACCTTCAGCAAATGACTTTTAATGGTTTCAGAAACAGAAAAAAGTCACAGAGAATCAACTCTGGCGTATACGGTGGCTAATTGCTTATCATAGATGCCTCAAAATGGCCAAGTAGTATTTCTTATTGACCGTTTGACCCTGTGGAACAAATTAATGGTTAACCATACCCCGTCAATCAACGAAAACTATAAGCATCACCTTGATTAAGGACCGGCTTTGAGGACAATTTTTCTGTTTCGGCTTATTTCTGGAAGGTGCTTCGGTATATTTGTTGGACAGTTTCGAATCTTTTAGTACGAGTATCGCATATACACGTTACGTACCCAAAACTTTAACCAAAATGCTTGAGCCGATCCTTGTTAGATGCTGAAATCTTCTGCTATATCTTTGATGCCAACACGACGATTTTCAAGCACTGTTTCTTCAACCTTTTCGATGTTATCATCATTAATAGAGAGGTGGATAGACAACTTGCATGAGCCCAGTTTCAGTTTGTAATTATTTCAAAGCCTTTTTAAAATAGTTAATCCCGAAGATTGTCCGCCATTTTGTATAAATATAGCAGTTCGAAAATTTTTACAAACACTCAATTACATTGCTAATGAAACCTGACCAAGAGAAATTTGTTTCTTATTACAATAGTTTGCACACTTCGACCATTTCTGTGGTCCCAGACTGACCTTAAACCGTCTTTTTCCCGATTTAAATACGCTTACTGCACCTAATCACTCTTTATCCATTCCACTTATCTTGCACTTTGCTTTAGCACCTGCTTACATTTGCGTCTCAAGCCGGCTTGCGTACAACAAATCGAAACTAATTTACTTTGAATGGCTTGTTTATGCGCCTAAACATAGGCAAAGCTTGCATGCGACACCCAAGATAAGCATTTAAACTGATCACGCTGCTAGTTAATTACACTAACCGCCACGCATATCCTATCATATAAATCGAATGTTGACAGCTCATGCATCTGGTGGCAACTAAAGCTTCGCACTCTAACTTACGCTTGCCGCGTGTCACTGAATTGCTGATAATAATCGAATGTAATTAACATTAAATGCATGCGGATTTTCACACCTAAGCGCAGACATCAACTTATAAGCATATATGGGCATTGTGATGTGGCATCTTAAGCGCTGACGCTCTCCACTCCACGCCGCTGCTCATGCGCCTTTAACGCGTGATGACGCTCCCGTTGTCATACTGTAGCCAAGGCGTACAGTTGCGATAATTATGACTTAACGGATGCTGCCACACACAAAAGCTATTAAAGGAGATGCACATATGTCAGGTGTTAATAAGTTAAATTTCCAACGCGCCGTGCGCCTGTACGCCAATGATACCAAGGAACGGCATAACAATAGACCACCGACAATGCTCTGCAAAACAACACCAACAAAGCTTTAATTAATGTGTATTAGTGCGTTATTGGTTGGTTCGAATGTGAGTGCATATGTACGTGTGTGTGTCAGTATTGTATTGTAATATGGTTTGGGACGGCCATTGCGTATGAGTGATTTCCATTTGCTCTATGCAAGCCGAGCATTAGTGGTGCTTATCAAATCATGTGCAATACAGAGATTTTGTATACACGCCACACACACACACTCACACACATCGGCATAAATATTATATAATATTATTTAAGGCAGCAAAAATAGCCAACGCGTGCAGCAACAACAACACAATATTGTAGGAAAGCGCTGAAACAATGCTGATAAAGCAGATTACTGAACTAATTATTTGAAAAGCAAAATTTAATTTAAGCGATGCATGAAATATTCCGATATATTCAAGCATAAACACGGATTTGTGCACACACACATCTGTATTTATATACTTGTGTATAGTGTGTTTATAGAGTGTATATGGAGTGTTTGCGTGTTATTTTATTGATAGTGCTAGTTAAAATAATTTCTGAATTTATTATTATTGCTATTATTTGCTCATCATAACTTTGTAAAAGTTAAGCTCTGATATTTGCATATTTAAGCTCCTGAATACCAATTAATTAATATGACTAAGCTATAAACCACGCAGCGGAAAACCAATCTATATATAGACACATATTTATATATGTATATCCGCTCTGCTTTGACTTTAAAATACCTTGAATGTTGGATTTTCAACTGAAATTATTAAAAAATTTTCAAAGTTTCCCTCATCGTGTTTGCTATTTGTCCGTTTTCTTAGACATAATGCTGCATCACTCTATTTAATTTAATCTCAGCTCCCACACGCTTAAACTTACACAAATCAAAACATCGTGCAAAATATTACTTTAGTCCAATGGTCAGTATACAAAAACCGTGCGCCGCGCTGAAGGCAGCTCGAAAACCTAGGAAAACAGAAGTATTTTATACTCAACCAAACCACAGCGCAACTTTGCAAAACACAATAGATAAAAGCTGAAGAAAAGAAAAAACAAAAAAAAAAAACTCTGAAAGAAAACAGATCTTACCTTTCGACGCACGGTTTTTTGCTGCTTGGAAATGACTTTAGCCACTCTGCAACTGTGCTTCATTAATCAACGCCAAATAACGTGCGGGCGTGACCGCGCTCTCTCACTCTTTCTCTCAAGCACTCTTTCTCTCAATCATTCTTTCTCATTCCCTCTTTACTTGCATTTACTCGTATTAACAGTTACTTTTGTATATTTTATATTGCATTCAAGGCCAAGCGTAGCAAAAAACTTGTGTTTGTTTCTGTTCCTAAGTTGGTTGGCATGAATTAAATAACTATGGTTTTCAATATCCTGACCTTTTCAAGTAACCGTTTATAAAAGTCATTGTCAGAACACTACTCGTATTGGCCTTGGGTTAAAATAAATGCGTAGTAGTAGGAGTGGTGCGTCCAATGATTTTATATCTCTGACCTTTTTCCTTAACAGTTTTTACCAGCAGAAAATTTTTTGATATTTTTGAGCTTCTCTCGTACCATTTGTAAATTATTAAACAAAAGACACTGTGATTGTCTGGTTTACTGTCACAGTGTGTATCAGTTTCGACTAAATATTATGCAGTTCTTTGTTTTGATTGATCATCTTGCGGGTCACTGGAGCCAATTCGCCTTGAGTTAGTTTAACTATTTACTGACTACATTTTCAATAGAGATTGTTGGTTTGAACTTTATAAATTTTATAAAAATTTATTTGATTTTTACTTCAACATATTTAAACTTTTTAATAGGTTGTGTGTGCTGACGGAGATTTGTATTAAGATAATCGAGAAAGTTAGAAAATTTCAAAGCTTTATTTGAAGAGTTTTCTAATTGATTTTTTCAATACGAATCAATCACTTTCACATCAGTTGAATGCCGGGATAAATTTTCTTAACTTTAGTTTCATTACTCGTAACGATGTCCTCCATTTTTGCTAGACATAGCTCTGTGTGACTTCCTTTTCAATAATAAAGAGAACCGTCGTCTTACAATATAGATGAAAATCGCTGAAATAACTACAGGCTATCATAAAAATCGAGTTTGGAGAAGCTAAGGAAAATATTCAACTGATTTTATCCATTGTGAGGAGCAGAGGTCCATATCACAATGGATAAAATCAGTTGAATATTTTCCTTAGTTTCTGGTTTTGGCCAGAAAGAATTCTGAATTCGCTAGAGGGCATTCCTAGCTAACGAACAAGCGGCAGGTCAGTTGTCTCCGAACACTTGGACGATCAGGACAAACATTTACACGCGACGTGTGTTTGTACGTGTTTCTGCAAGCCCAAAATGCAGCGTTCGTTAGAGCAGAGGTACCCGATTAAATTCTGTGTGAAACTCGGTAAATCTGCGACAGAGACGTTTGATATGGATATATGAAGTGGTATGCTTCGGTGGCGCTAGGCCTTTTGGGAGGGCCGGGTAGAGGTCACTGATTAAGACCGGAAGAATGAGCAAATCCAAAATGAAGACGATGCCCATTGTCGTTTTTGACATCAATGGCATCGTTCACCATGAATTTGTTCCCCCTGGACAAACCGTGAACGTCAAGTTTTACGTGGAAGTTCTGAAGAGACTCAAACGAAGGGTGAATCGGGTCCGACAAGACATCACAGCCGTTTGGAAGTTGCAATCTGGCTCACAACGCCTAACCAAGGCCGGCATCTCAATGCTTTCGCAGCCACCCTACAGCCAAGATGTGCCCCCTCCCCTCTGGCCATTTTTATTTTTTCCTTGCCTGAAAACGCCGATAAAAGGCAAGCATTTTAAGACGACAGAGGTGATTAAAGCAGCATGCACATTGGCTCTTTCGGAGAATGGCTTCCGAGACGCCTTCAATACTTGGAAATCGGGCTGGCAGCGCTGCATCGGCAGAAGAAGAAGGAGCCTATTTTGAAAGTTTTTAAAGAATTGTTACGACAGGTTGAATATTTTTTTTTAATCGACTCAGTCCTATTAGTTTCCGGACAATCCCGTACATTCGATATACGGCAGCTTCAAATGTTATGACTAAAGCTGGCATACCTCAAAAGCACTACTTCCCATAGCTCCATTGCTGCATGATTTGTATATTGTTAAGTCAAAGAATCAGATGGAATTTAAAATTTTTATAAGGATGAGAAGCATACCTGGTTATAGTCCGAGTTCGTTAATTTTCACATTGTATATAAGAAGGTCAGAGTAATGTAATACACCAAATTTGAAATTACTCAAGTAGTTACTGAGATAAAGGATACGATGGCGCGACTAGTGTCCTTTTATACAGACTCCTATGCCCAACTGCTCATGTGTTTCTCAATGTTTCTGGCGCATTTATTTATTGAGTCATCGCACTTTTAGTAATTTTCAACATGAGCATTACATAAAAAGTGGGCGTGGCTATTATTTTATTTAACCTTTTTTCACACAGTAGGAGAGATGCTGGCAAAACTTGACCTCAGCAAGTCGGTCGTTCTTATTGGAGATAAAATTAATATTAAATAAAATTTTACCACAGAAATCCCTTTTTAAGCCTAGTTTTATTTTTGCTCCATACTTCTATGTGCTAAGTTTCAGTTTTGTATCTTAATTTATAGTTTTTAGGCTTTCTCTAAACGAAATTTTATGGGCATGGCCATTCATCTGTAATGCGACCCTTCAGTGAAAGCCAAGGCACACGTGTACCAAATTTCATTCGATTGTCTCAATATATACTCATGCTTTCTCTTGCCATAATGAACAAATATTCCTTCGGATTTTAACTCGTCGCCGCATTCTGAATATTTGCATATGCTGCCGATATTTCAACGAATCCATTGAGTCACTAAATGGAGCTAATTAACTATCACTGGGCTCCTAGCGGTGCTAATAACGGCTTAAATCCGACTGCATGCTGTAAGACATTACTGCCTCTCAACTAACCAACCGACAGTTGTACAGTTAATATACCACCGGCTTGCATTATTTTAGAGCTAGAGCGCTTAAAGCAAAACTCAATTGAAAAAAGTGTAAATTTTCACCGAAAACTTTAAATATGTGTTTATTTTAATTTTCTAAAAAATTGCCTTTCAATTTGCCAAGCAATCGCCACATATCCGCTTGTCCATTGGATACTCTCTTAACATGCCGACTTCTTATTGCTTGCTGCAAAATCAAAAGATAGTAATCCAAATCGGAAACCGCTCAATTTATTTTACGACTTGAAGGGCGACCGAGTGCCCAACTGTCGGTCAGTAGTTGTGACGCATGCCAATGAGCTTCGCAACAGGAAATTTAGGTTCTGGCATACGGAGCCAAAGTGATGGCGGAAGCACTTAGGGCACTCGCTCGCCAAGCAAACAAACAAGCTGACGTGACGCCGTCAGCTACATACAACTGTAAGTAAATATACGGTACATATTTACTCCATACAGAGTACATAATAATTGTGTGTTTGAGTGTTGTTGTTGTTGGGCAAACACTCCATTTTAGCTTACACGCTGCTTGCTTCGCCCCTCGTCTCTCATCACTGCTCGCCTCATTCTATGTCAGCGCCAACGTCATTCAAGCGCACACATTTACACTTGATTAATGAATTTATGGTTGCGTTGATGGTGATGACGTTTTCACCAGATTTAGTGGGTAGCATCAGCACCTTTCCGCTACGCAACGAACCACAACCACTTATAACCGTACTCACCTATATAACACATATGCATGTGTACACGCACACATGCACGCAATTTAGTCTTGGTTTACGTCATCGCTCATCACTCGTGTGTTTGTGGTGGTGTTGAGTTAGGTGTGCACTGCTTATATTTACTCGTGCTTCATGGCACACAATTCACCAAAATCAACACGGTCAAATAGACATACAATGGTATGTGTCTATTTATATACACCTGCATATGTATTAAGTTAAGTTAGTAACTGCTAAAGTAGTGAAAGTTATGCGAAAAGTTCTTGCAATGAATATTCCTCGCTTTGTTTTTGTTTTTGAAAACGAAACCCGCAGACTCCAATCACCGCCAAGTGTTTGCTGAAGCAGTTCTGCTGCTCGCTCAAATGATGTCCGCCTTACATTGCCCACGTTGCGTATTCATTTCTCGAAGAACTGTTTGCTTACTTAACTTAAGAATTCTTAGACTTACTCGATTACGAATTATGTAACTCAAGTGATTATTTGGGCCTTAAATATGCTAAACTATAATGGCATTCGCTTGTATAAGCTTGTGGTTGTAGGTAGAAAGCAAACATATTTTATTTTTTTCGCTTGTAGATATGCTCCTCTAAGAATAAAAATAGTAGCAATATGAAACCAGAAAAATTTTAATTGCATTGAACCATGAAAGACTCCAAAAAATGAATATAAACGTACTTTAAGGCGATGTAATGTCATTAATTGCAACACTGCTTTCATCCACTTGTAAAATAAAAAAGAAAACCAACTTTACATATACAAAAGCGGACAGTGAAATCCGGAAAACTAAAAAATCGAAGTTTTTCGTTATTATTTCAATGGAGTTTTTAAATTTTTTATTTTAAGACAATAATATATGTGACCTGGTCTACGAAAAAGCCCCCTTTTCGTCAAAGGTGTCAAAAAAAAAAATAAATAAATAAATAAAAATAAAAAAAATAAAAAAAAAAATTGAAAAAAAAAAAATAAAAAAAAATTGAAAAAAAAAAAATAAAAAAAAAATTGAAAAAAAAATTTAGCGTAAAACAGTCAGTATAGAGGAATGCACTTAAAATTTTTTTTTTAATTCATTTTAAATATTGTATCATTTTGGTAACTAGCAATATTAGCAGTGATAAATTTTTTATTTGCGTTAGAGAAATGATTTTATCTTTTTAGTTAATGGAAATATTAATCTATACAAAAACACTCTTTTTAGTTTTTTGTCAAACCTTCTTTGCTTTTGAAACGTCTTTAATACGCTCGGGCATTGAATTTATGAGGTTTTTTATTGCTTCTGATCTAAAACCGTTATACCACGTTTCTTTGAGAATTCAATTCAACTCTGTTAACTTCTTTGGTCTCTTTTGTGCTACTAAGCCTCAAGCAGTTATAAAAAAACGGCTCTCTATGGGATTGAGATCCGGACTGTTACCTGCTCACTCCAAGGTTGAGATAGCGATTTTTGATAAATAATTCTTCACCTTTAAGAAAGAAACAAGGATAAGTATAAAACTTGTAATTCAAATTATAGCAATAAACTCTAGTTGTACAAAACATGGATACTTACTATTTTGGCACGATGGCAGGGCACAGAGTCATCCTGAAAAATAAGGACTTCCGCTCGTGAAAAGTGGTTTTCCGTTGGAGCTCTTAAATTTGTTTCAACTATCTCCTGATACTTATTCACATTGACGGTTCTTTCTATTAGAGTTAGCTGCCCAAGGCCATAGGAGAAAAAGCAACACCAGACCATTCGGCTGCCTCCCTGCTTAACAGTTTTTGAAAAGGTTAAATTTGAACTCGTCTCAGAAGATTACATTTCACCAATCAAGTTAAGTCCAATTTTGATGTTCCGCTGCCCATCGTAAACGGTTTTGACGCATTTTTGGGGGTTAAAAGTGTTTTTTTTTGCGGCCCGACGAGCCTTCAAACCAACTTCTTGAAGCCTTCGACGAACAGTTCTTGCGCTAACTTCTGTACCGACATCTTTAAACAACTCACAATTTAATTTCTTCAGCAGTTTTGAAGCAATCCCTAAAGCTGATACGTTCTATAACCCGATCTTCCAAGTCCTAGTTGTGTTCTTCTTAGCTCTAGAACCAGTTTTTCTCTTAAGAAACCTGGTTTTATCGAAATTTTTTAGAAATTATCCAATGGAAGACTTGCTGGAGCCATATCTATCACTCATTTCCCGAATGACAGATTTTCTTTTCGGAAAATTAAAATATTACTTTTTAGCAATTCAAAATTTTTTTTTAATTTGGCTTATATAAGCTTTAGCAATTCAAACATTTTTTTTTTTTAATTTGGCTTATTTTAGCTTTAACCCAGCACGAGAACAAAATAAACTTAAAAAAAAAACTAAAATTTCTTATAAAACGTGTACGGAGCACTAATTTATGGTAAAGAATAACCCTTTCCGCAAAAAAATAAAATTAGGGAAATTTTGCCAAAATATGCGCATCTAAGCGGCTTGAAATTTTGCTACGACTTTTCCGTATATATTTGCCGATTTTTTCACAAAAACCACTTTGTTCGATGCCGTCATTTTCTTAAAAATCAAAATTTTGACTAGTCCTTCAATTATTATCTGTATTCATCGATTTTATGGCAAAAGAATTCGAAAACCCTCAAAAGTCAGTTCAAATGATTGTTTTGGATATTTTGGGTATGAAATCGACTATTCCCGTTATGAAAAATGTTTCGTGGACTGGAAAAGTCATTGGCATAAGTGTCAAATTCAAAACTTTCCACATTTCGTGTTTTTTTGATATTTCGATGGATTATACCTTTAAAAGGCACATACTAAAATTTTGTGTCGATACCTGAAATAGTTTTTGAGTTGTAGCCTGCTAAAGCGTAGTAGCTTTGTTAAAGCAATCTTTGTTTAAACGCATTTGCTCTAAAGCATGTGTGTGGATTTTATCCGAATTTAGAAATGTGCTACAGAGTCCGCGTCATAAAAATTGTTTGAGTCAGGTGCTTCTCCTTCCAATAAAGTCATCTCGGCGGTATTAGCTCACTTGTTTCAAGCTCAATATACCATGTACTCTCTCTGGCTTTCTAAGACGCTGTTAAAAATATATTGACCATTTAGAATTAAAAGACGTTCTTGGAATACTCTCGTGGTATAGATGCAGAAACTGTACGACGACCGGCAACAAAGTGATGAACTAAAAATAGTGGCAAATGTTATCTTAAAAATAAGGCAAAAAATTAATGGAAGTGAGCTTTGAGCTCGAAAGATGAACTCTCAACAAATCATGTAAATTAAAAATATAGACGCTTCTGCTTTCATTATTTTTGTAGTCCCAGCTGCCACTAGCATTCATTCACCAATCGTTATTTATTATAAATCTTTACAATAACAACAACACTTCAAGAGATATCATTTTATGGCAATTTATGCATAACGAAAACTTCATATTCAAATACGGCATTTCTCTGCTGCCTCATAAATTATCTGTCCACACTTAATTTCACGCTTTTTGAATTATCCCATCTACCCTAAACATCAAATTTCGATTAGCCGCTCATAAACTTACTTACTTGAAGCAAAGGACTCACTTCATTCACACACCGACAAAAGGACAACTTCCTTCAAACTCCCAACAACTTCCGACAACAACCACCCCACCCCCACACTGTATATCCCAAATCAATTAGTACAGTTAATTCAATTTGCCAGTCGACATAAAAGTGTCATTTGGAGTACAAACAAATTTCTAACAACCGTTACTTAACGGCAGCCTGGATTTTTGATATTTTTGATATTTTCAGCGCCATTTGGCTTAAACATATTTGTTGTTTGTGCACTTTTACTCATACTTCCCTTCCTTTTCCTTTGTGGACTATATTTAACGTACATGAAGAAAGGCAATCAAATTGCGCACACAAAAGTGTGTGACTGGCTCAGCAGCAAACCAAAGCAAAGCAAGCGAAGTGCAAAAGATTCGTCTAATTCAAAGCTGAAAGTGACTTCCAACGATTTTAGTTTCGTGAATACAAAATCGTGAACAGGTATTCATAGTTGCTTCCGATTCATATAATCAGTAGTCAATCAGTGAATTTTGCTTATCAATGCAGTTTAATAGAGAATCAAAATCACAATTAGCAACGAGCAAAGGTAGTATAAAAAGTCTTATTTACCATAATAGTCTGAGAAGTACTTCGACTGCAACAAAAACGAATTTTTCAAAAAGTTAGTTTTTTTCTCAACATAGTCATCTTGTACTCCGACGTACTTGTCTCAGTCATTCTACTTGCACGAAAGCTATGTTTTCTGGAAGCAGCAATGTAAGCAGAAATTTCTTTCTCGAAGTAAGCCAAACCCAACGAATAAAATGAAGCAAATTTGGCATTGATTATTGAGTACGACAAGCATGCATTTTTCCAACGAAATCTGTGTCAAATGTCACATCAATATAATCAATAGAGTTTAGTATACTAAACGCTTGTCTTTCTGTAGTACACAAAGTACATTCATTGATTTTTACGATGAGTGCAATTTTGCAACAAAGAAGTTCCATTAAGTTTTGTGTGTGGAACCAAATTACTGCTACCGAAATGTTCAGAATGCTGGAAAGGGCCTTCGGTGATAATTTTTTGTGTCGCGAGCCAATGTTTTCGATTGTTGAAAATTATTAAAAGAGAGTCGAGAACGCATTGGCGACAAACCACTTCCAGGACGCCTACCAACATCAACTGACGATTAACACGTCAATAAAATAAAATAACTGGTTCTTGAGAATCGATGATTCATAGTCAGAGATCTTACTGGTATCGTGGGAATATCAGAGTGAACCATTTTGAAAAATCATTTGGCCCTAAGGAAAATGAAAGCACGATTAATTCCAAAATCACTAATTTTTTAAAAGATGAGGTCGCGTTATCATCAGTAAATTAATGTTTACCCACTACTAGGATATCATGAAAAGTATTATTACTGTCGAATAGTCTTGGATCTATGCGTACGACCCGGAAAGAGACGATCAATCGGCCAAAAATTGTGATAAAGGGAGCCGCAACCGAAAAAATCACGTCAAAGCAAGTCAAAAATCAAGGTTATGATGACAGTTTTCTTCAGTTTTCTTCAGTTTTCCTCGATTGTCGAGGTGTGATGCACTCCGAATTCCTTTCGGCCGACCAAATTGTCAAGAGGGAATACTATTTGAGTCGTTTGCTCGAAAAAGGGCCCGAAATTATGAACCGAAAGCTCCTGGTTTTTGCATCACGATAATCACCGTCGCATACTGCATTGAGCCTTCGTCAGTTTTTCGCAAAATTTTCAACTAAGATCGTCCCGCAACCAACGTATTCGCCTGATTTGGCTCCATGTGACTTCTGGCTATTCACCAGACTTAAATATCCGCTCCATGGAAACCGTTTTGAGTCAATTGTAGACATTGTCGCCACGCGCATTAAAGGCTACTCCGAAAATTGACTTTTACAACTGTTTTGAGAATTGGAAATAACATTGGCACAATGTATTTGGGCCAAAGGAATTACTTTGAGGGGGGGCGAAATAGATTTTGAAGAATAATTTAAGACATATTAAAATTATGAATAAAATCTCACTATTTTTTGCTCATAGTATTATGGCATGGAATTTATGAAGGAATTATGGAATTAGCTTCAGTACAACTGAAGTGAAACATTTTCTTGTTTAGAAATAAAATGAGTTTTTTTCAATAAACAAAATTCGATTTCATCCTCTCACAAACGGATTTAACCTCAATATTACACAAATAAAATAGTGAATATAGTAAGTAGAATCTTGTGCTAAATTGCTCCTACTTTGCTAATTAAGCTAATATTTCACTGTGCGATGTTCCGTTAGTTCTTGAATACTGAAACTTTAAGAATTACCCCGATATCGCCAACTACTTTTATACCCGTATACACACACATGTAACAAGAGATGCGCATGTAGCAAGTGAATATGCATGTAACTCACGCATACGCCAGCAACATTTGCTGCTCTGCTGTGCTTTATTAAAGTTAAACAAACTTCCGAAAGGTCAGTGTCTATTACATGATTTGTGCAGGCTACAGCAAGCAACTGCTGCTGCTGCCACACAGACTGCTCGTTAAACTTCTGTTGCGCTGTACCGAAATGCCAAAGCAATGGTAAATGGAAAGAGGAAAACTAAAATTTTCGCAAACTTTTGCTTTAGAGCGACGATGAAGAAGAAGAAGAAGAGAAATGATTTCGTGCTTTTTGTACTTTTTCTTGTTTGTTAATTAATTAGCAACTTATGTAAGTAGAGCACTAAAACACACACGTTCTCACACACGTACATATGTACATATGTGTGTATTTACATGTAACTGATGAGTTTGCTTTTGTGGATGAAGTCATGAGTCGTCCAGAGGAGCAACAAGTGATTAAGCTGAACAGCAAAATTTCTGTATAAAATAACTGTACATTGCTACTGATAATAAAAGGTGATAATTTAAGCGTGAGTTAGCTCGTAGTGCTCTGCTGGCCGTTCAATTTCGTTTGCGCCTATTAATGATGATCTATTGTTATTGTTGCTCATTATCTTTTTTATTAATGATAAAATTCTAAGCAAACACCCTCAAGTCTGCATCATTGACTCAACTACACTCTGAAGGTATGCCACCCTGCTTTGACTCAAATACACTTTAAGGGTATGCCACCCTGCTTTGAACCTTTATACACACACACGGGCATACATATCGACTTACCAGTCGAGGAATTTACCTTCATGTCCTAGGTGTAGCAGTTTAATTTGCTGTTAATGCCCTTAATAGCGAGTGAATACTCGTTGCAATCGGTTTGGGGTGCAATGCATTGATATCCCTGATTATTTCCTTACAAGCATTTCGTTAACATTTCCGCATCTGCTTATCAACCCTCAGTTGCTAGTGCGTTGAGCTATACGCTTCGCAATCTGCTTAAAGAACACAACTGCTGTAAAATTTACTTTCTTTAATTTTGTTTTGTGTCTTTGTTTTTTTTTTATATAAATTTTTTATATCTTAATTTTTTCTTTATTTTTTCCTTTAATTTTTTTTTTTATAGATTTTTTTAGTATCGGCATCTTATCTGTTTTTTTTTTTTTTTTCCTTTCCAGCTCTGCCAACGGAAATTGAAAATGGTGATAATACAGCGAACGCGCAGTTCATTGAAGGTGAAGAGGAAGAGTACGATGAAGAGGAGAATGAGGAGTATCCAGGTAAGTGTCTTTCACGCTTTTTATGGCTCGTAAGTGTTGTTGGTGTGAACTACGCCAGCCATTTAAATTCGTCTACCTGACAAAAATTCCAATTTCACTGTTTGTGTTTTTTTTTTCTCTCTTCCTGGCGCACTTAGAGGAGAGACTTGTCGAGCGGCCATTTAAATTTGAGGATTTTGCCAAAAGGTGAGTCAATATTGAAAGCATTACAATTATAAAAATATAGGAAAAGTGGGGATGATGAGGTCAAAGCGAAATCGATATACCAAATTATGATATGAAAATGAGGGTTGCAAATTAGACTTTAATTTCATAACTGAAATAGAGATTTTGAATTAGACATAAATAAAAAAAGATAATATTTTGCTGAAATTATTAGTATTCATTGTAGGATTTTTTTGTTTTACCTCAGTAATAATCTTTGTAAATCCAAATTCATATGCGGTATTGTTTTCAACATGCCAAACCTTTTTTTTTTTTGAATAATATAAGATAAATATAATAGAATATCCAACTAAATATAATAGAAATTTTCAATTTTTGTTAAATAATATGTTACAGAGATATTTAAAGAATATTAGGGCCAAAATTCAACTAAATCAACTGATTCGAGCTTGAGATATCATGTAGTTTCGAGAAACATACTTTCAAAGCTCCGTCGTCCTTGACACTAAACGGCTATCTCTTTCGAGAAATTATTTTTGAATATCCAAGCCCTCAAAATATTAAAAAATATTATATAAAAGCAAACTTTGAATTAAAAATACTCTGAACGCCAAAAGTAAATATTATAGATTGGCAGTCGACAGTTTTCGATATGTGTTGATATTCTGTGTATTTTCATGCTGAAAGTAGGCGATTTTCGTCTATTTCATTTTTAGTTGTTAGATATAGTAATGTCTTTGTTCACAGCAGGGAAAAGCTTTAACAATAGAAAAAAGAACTACTGAGTCTATTTGCGTGCCTAAATGAGTAGTGCCCAAGCGGATTATATTTGGAATTTAACAATATTTTACTCTGGAAAATATCATCTGTAACAATAATGATAACGAAATTTTTATTGCAGGAAAATATGAGAACTTATTACTTCCATCGAAACATCTATTAGATTTCTCTCTCCACTAATTATTCATACACTAAGAGTTATTGAACAACGAAATACCAAAATATTGCTTACTGTACATAAAATGTCATCTTATGAGTCAACATCCAACATCAGTCGTTTCTTATTCTTCTTTTCTAAAGCACGGTCAGAATTCAAAACAGCTTTCCTCTGTTCACAATTACAGCAAAAGTTTAATGAAGCTAAGTATCGTTTTTAACCAACAATTGCTAAATGGACTCTCAGGCTAGTTACCTTATATTAAATATCAGCTCATACGAAACATTTATAAATATAGTACAGGGTAGGCCATTTAAAGTTGACCCATCTGGCAACGCTGTAACTTTTAACAGCGCTGACAAATCGGCTAATGTCATACCGCGTTAGAAGCGTCATTCGAAGACAATTTATACCATGGAACAGTACACTCCAAAAGAACGCGCTGAAATTGTTCAGCTTTATATTCAAAATAACTTTTCAATTGTGTTAACTCAACGTGCGTTTCGCAAAAAAAATAAAGTGAAAAGTGCTCCAGTTAAGAACACAATTAAGTCTTTATACGCAAAATTTGTGAACACCGGTAATCTCAGTAATGCCAGTCATGCATCCAGACAACGCACAAGACGTTCTGATGAAAATATCGAAGCTGTACGAGCCAGTATTGAGGAGACTCCATGGACATCGAGTTATCGCCGCTCTCAGGAATTAGACATCTCTCGCACCACTCTCCGACGCATAATTCATAAAGATTTGAAGATGTTTCCATATAAAATTCAAATGGCACAAAAACTAAACCCAGCTGATTATCCGCGACGCCTTAATTTTGGCAAACAAACAAATGGGTCAACTTTAAATGGCCTACCCTGTATATTCTGAACAAATTGTTCGAGAGTGAGGTAGCTTGCTCGCGTTGTCCTTGCTTATACAAGGCGTGACTATTAAGTAATGAGACTGATTTTATTGCCGCGCTTGTGGTAAACCTGTAACCTTGAAATTCCCTTTCTCTTTTTCCGGCATCCTACCTCTCTCCATTGATATATGTACTCTAGCTCTAGCTCTAGCTTGTTTAGTTCAGCTGCTGCGTCAAGTTGAGTAGACGTGTGTTTGTAGTGCTCGTCACGAAAATGGAAAAACGAAATTAAGCAACGCGTCGCCATAAAATTTTGCCAAATTTGGGTTTCAATGAATCAAATGTGCCATTCTGTGTGTGGCTTGTGTCGCCGTACTGTTGAAATCTCATAATGTCTAAGTCCATATCATCCAACTTGGTACAAAAATATTCGGTTATCATTGAGCGGTAGCGATTCCTATTCACAGTAACGTGCCGATCTTATCATCATGGAAGATGAACGGTCTAATGACGCCACCAGCCTGACCAACAACACATATTTTGCTTCTTGACGAAGCCATTCAGCCAGAAATGAGTTTCATCGCTGAAGATGATTTTCCTATGAAAATCCGAAACATTTTCAGGTTGTTGCTCAGCCCAATTCTCGAACATACAACGATTCTGGTAGTCAAGCAGCTTCAGTTCTTGCGTCAGTTTGATCTTGTAAGGATGTAGGCCGAGGTCTTCTCACAAAATTCACCACAATGAGGTCACAGAGATGCTCAACGCTGGAGAACGACGTGTGAGAGACTGATTTGGGTCATTCTCAACTGAAGCTCTAACGGCAGCAACGGGAAGATTTTGTACTTTGCCTTTGGATTCACTTTTTTCCACTAGACGCTCAATTACCGATCTGACAGGCTGATTATGACGACCGTAAATTTGACATTGTGCTCTTGAAGTTGATGCCACTGACTACGTATTTCCAAAATAAATTTTAATGATTTCGGCTCGTTGTTGGATGAGATATCTTTCCATGATGAAATGACAAACTGTACTGAAAATAAATGTTAAAAGAGCGGGAAAAAATATAATAAAATATAAATATTGTTTGCTTTCATTATCCATCTACTTCTGTAGCGTCCCTATTGAAATACCCGTTATAATAATATTGGGCACTCCTCAGCCATGATATAAATGAGCAGTTTTTTTCCAACTTACTATTTTCATAAAACGCCCTTTTAAAGCATTGACATCATACTGAACTCTTCTTTAATGACGAAAACTACCCATAATTCTATTTGGATATGTTTGTACTTAAATCATGTGAGCTCACCTTAAAGTTTTCGTTGTAATTCATAAAATTTTTCTCTCAGTTCATCCCGAAACCAATTTTCGAACTAATTTAACTAACCGAGATTTTTGCTTCAAAAAGAATTTAAAACGAAACTAATTTTTTTGAATTCAACAATTCCAACTTCGTCATATTTCTTTCCAGGAAGCCACACTCTCCAAAGCTCCTCAAATTTTTATCTTAGATTTTAAACCAAATTTTATGCCTTGAAATTTTAACTAACTCATGCTTTAAATGAAATTTGCTCCTTCTTGGAATCGAGATTTGCTGTATTGCGCCTAAAAGTAGACCATACCACATTAGCATTGCCGAAAACCGACACTTCAAATTAATTTAGTGTGCTTCTTAAGCACGCCAAAACACAAAGCCAGAAAAAGGGTTAGATTTCGACAAAAGCAATTTTGCGGCAAACAAAGAAAGAAAAAAGCATACGAACAATAACAACAACCTGCAGCATTGCTAAGTAGCAGTAAAAAATGCAATAAGAAGTAAAGTAAAAGCGTTTAGGAATGCGAGCAGCCCGCGGCCAGGCTCAACTTAACTAATTTATTGTATTTGTCTGCCAGCCGGGAGTCATATTTGGGCAAAATAAGTGGAAAATAAATTTAACAGTTAGCCGCTGCCGCTTTGCGTGTGAGTGTGTGAACGAGAAGGCAAATGTGAAAGCGGAACTACGGAAGGGTTTCACGCCTCAACTCGCTTTGTGCACGAACAATTCCGGTTTTAAGACACTCGCATTGAGTTTAATGCCGCGCACTAGGTATTATTCTTAGTTAGGTTATTGTTGTTGTGCGGGTACTGCTACGCGCCGGAGCTAATTACATGTGCGTCAAGTTGCGCGGTCGTAAAAGGATTTAGAATGGCGCATTTCGACAGTGGAATCAAAAGTGAAAGTTTATTTGCTGCGTATTTTTAATTTCTTCTCCCACACCCCATCGCCCTATGTATGTATATACGTTTTACTGTCATTTTGGTAGGCAAATAAAAATACTGAAATTAAATTACTGTAACGAAATTAAATTCCGCTGGACTTATTTTTATATCCGCCGACGGCATAATGAGCTTTAGGCGGCGCTTTCCCACCGCCAGCTGTTTGGTTGTGTTTTTGTGTGCCTGTAGCACTGTGCATGTGTATCTCTAGCGCTGTGTACGTGTGTTCAGTGAATGGAAGGCGACAGCGGTAGTGCGCTTTTAGGCGCCGTGCGCGCATTCACGAAATGAATGAGTTAATTACATAAGAAAAATGGGTTTTAATTTGATTTGTAGGCAAACGAGCACACACACACACGCGCACACTTCTTCATTTGTGTACTTGTGTGGCTGGTTTAACGGCATTGCGATGTGTTGTGCAATGCCAGAAAACGCGGCAATTATTTGGGCTAGCGCTCATGCGGTCCTCTGTATGTGCGTGTGGCCGTGTGTTCGGTTTGACTTTAAGGCCAACGCCTCGTTGGACTTAATTTGCATTTGTTGTTGCGTTTTCTCTTCAGCGCGCTTTACTGGCATGCCGAAGTATTGTGTTTGGCGCGCACGAACAATTAACTTCTTGTGAAATAATGCCAGCTCTCCAACTCCGCAGTTGTTACAATTTATTTGCTTCAAAAGAAATTAAAAAAAAAAAATTAAAAAAAAAGAATTAAAAAAAGAATTAGAAGAAGCGTTAATTTCACACAAGCTATAATGCCCTTCATAAGAAAAAAATGAAAAAGCTTAATTTTGATCGATCATATTTTATGAGCTATATGCTATAGTGATCCGATTTCATCAATGTCTTCAGATATTATATCCTTGCTTTGGATAATAATTCGCGGCAAGTTTCATGAAGATATCTTGTCAAATAAAAAAATTCCATGTAAGGGCTGGATTTTTAGCAACAAATTTGTAAGGCAGCTATAGGCAGAATTGATCTGATTTGAAAAATTTTTGAAGTCCGACAAATGTGCTGTTTCTTAGAAAAGAAACGAGCACAATTTCAGATTGGGAACTCAGAGACCGGAAGACAAACTCACTTATAGACAGACAAATAGACAAACCGTCAGACGTTCAGACGGTTAAAGATATAAAAAAATCTGATAAAAATATTTTCAAAACCCAAAAAAATTTTCAAAGTCCAAAAAAAAAACATTTTTTTTTACAAAAACCCGGCTTTTTGTGCTTTTCCACCAACTTTTTTCAAAATTGACTTTTCCATTCGATTCCTCGTTAAATTCTACATAAGAATCGGTGTTCAAAAATATCCGACTCTGATCTCATGAACAGCAAAAAAAAAAAATGCAAAGTAGTCGCTCAAAATCCAAAAAACATTTTTCCCCGTTCTGGGTATAAAAAATACCAAAAGAAAATTTTAAAAGATTACCGAAAAGTGTGTGCAGTGAAATTAAACATTGGCGGTGCGCCTTTTCAATATTTTCAAAGTCAATCAGACAATAGTTTCCCTTTCTAGTTGGCTCGAATCTGCAGCCGCATGCCTCAATGTCATTCACTTGAATTTTATTTTTAATTTTTTTTCGCCTCTTTATTTTCAGCGAAATCTCATTCATCTCACTGGTCTGGTCTCCACTTGACAGACCAATTCTGCGCTAATGCTTACTTATTTACTGCTCCGCTTTTAATCGCCTGCTGCCCCACTCACCACTTCCAGTCATATTTACTTTTTTGCTTCATTATTTTTTAATCTTCTTTTAAAATTCATTTTCTTCTTGGTGTTTTTTCTGTGTTGCCTTTCCAACTGCTTTCCTATTTTGCAAAGTTGTGCAAACAATTGTGGCGCTGTCTCTGCATGACTCTCTGTTCTGCCAGCTAGTTTGCCGTCGTTTTAATTAAGAATCCTTCATCCTCCATAGCGCATTGGTGTGGATATCCTTCATTACGCTTAGTCAATTCGTTCTTTGCATTGCATGTGGCGGTGACGGTGGCGGCACAGCGCTCCTTACATACGTACATATTTTTTCATTAGTCGGTACGTTTGCCTCCCCCACTCTTGAGTTTTGATAGATTTTGAACAGAAGAAAAGCATCTAAAAGAGTGTAGTGATGCTTGTGACAAAGCAGCAAAGATAGTGGTCAGTGATTTCACACACAAAAAAAAGTAGAAATATATATGTTTGTGTGTGTGTGTATTGTATACTTAAAGATTAATAAGAGGAAAAGTTGAAAATGCAAAAGTGAGAAGCTTCTAATATATTTACTAAGTCAAGGCAATTCGCGAAGTTAGATTTTAGATTCCTCCAAAAAATTCCTTACTAATAAATACTTTAAAGCTTCTGGGGCGGTAGTTGGGTTTCCTCGAGCAACAAACGATCTATTTTTAATATATATATTTTTTTCATATTAAAAATCATTTCCGACAGGCCCACGAAAACAAGGTAGCAGAACTTTTTACATAATCTTATGAAGTAAAA
>CM050323.1:157012811-157037811 GCA_027475135.1 Bactrocera correcta
TTAGTCTTGATTTTGGTATTGATATTTACATTGATACTGGTATTTATGTTATCGTTATTTGTTTTATTTTTAGTGTTGACAATGAAATTGGTATTAATAATTGCATTAGTATCGATATTCATAGTAGTTTCGGTATTGGTAATGGTATTGATATTAGTATTTGCACTGGTAATGGTACTGGTATTGATATATTTATATTGTAATTTTTTGCCAGCGATATTGGTATTGGTGTTGGTTCTATGGGAATTAATATTGTTATTGGTGTTGGTATTGGTATTGGTATTGGTGTTGGTATTGGTATTGGTATTCGTATTGGTACTGGTATTGCTATTGGTATTGGAATTGTCATTGAATTTGGTATTGATATTGGTATTGTTTTGGTATTGCCATTGCTACTGATATTGGTACTGGTATTGTCAGTTGTTGTCACTTGGTACAAGTGATGTTGTTAAAATGTTACTGGTATTGGCATAGATTGTTGGTATATTGCTATTCGTAGTGGTATTCGGTTCGGTACTCATATTGGCTTTAATATTATTCTCAGATTGGCTTGTTGTTAGTATTTTTACAACTATTAGTACTCTTAAAATAGTCGCAATAATGTTTTCATGGACTTTAAACCGAGTAATGATACTTAAATTGGTATTGCTGATATTTTAAAAGTATTGTTAGGGGTATTTATAATTTCGGTGGTTATTTAAAGTTTAGTAAGCTTTTAAATAGCGCATTACTTTCTATATTAGCCTTTACTAAAATTTATACGACACTCAAAATGAGTCAAAGTCACAATTTATTCATTTTATGATGTCGATATAGTAGTTAAAGTTATAATAAAACTTTAAAAATAATTATCCTTAGCGAAACTAAAATTAAGTTCATTTTAATGAGCTTTTTTAAACTGAATGTCATTTAGGAAGCGAAAATTTCATATTCCATAACGTACTATATATCCAAATTCTCTTTCAACTTCAAATGTTTGCTGGGACTTCACTAAATATTTATGCACTACGCGAAATTGAATGGCGTATACGACTGAAAATGAAAGTGAACGAGTGGCAGACAAAGCAATAAGCTTAATAAATTTAATTTAGCTAACAGACAGGCAGACAGACACAAAGACGAACAGCACGAAAGAACGCATTTTGTGCGCTTATCAGCAGCGGCAAAGCATTGCTGCCTCTTGGCAGTCAAATAATGTGCGCCACAGTAATTTTCTACGTGTTTGAGTTAACTGCAGTTTAAAACAGCTTAGCTGTTTCGTTGAAATATCGACAGACATTACAATTAAAGTTGAGATAATAAGCGAAACAATGCGCCTACATAATGGTAATGTTGCGTATACGCAGCGGCAGACGAGTTTACAAA
Source organism: Bactrocera correcta (assembly GCA_027475135.1). NCBI lineage: Eukaryota > Metazoa > Arthropoda > Insecta > Diptera > Tephritidae > Bactrocera > Bactrocera correcta. The sequence goes on from CM050323.1 coordinate 157,014,177, forward strand.
GCAAGCAGTTTATTTGAACGGCGCGCCTATTTATAAATTTGGTTAGGACATGCTGGCAAACACACCCAAAAATCTTGACTGGTATGTGTGTGCGAGTGTGTTTATGTGTGTATGTGTGTGTGGCAGTCTGTCTGCCTTCATCAGCTCTGCCTACCGAGGCTGAATAACTAGCAAACAAGAGTAGTATATTTGTGCATGCGTATAATCATATATTCAGAAGCAGTTCATACTGAATGCGTATATATGTTTATTTAGAGGATTCTTGTGCGCTTTTATGCCTCTCAGCAAGCGTGACTGTCACTCTCCGTCTCCCGCTGCTTTTGCTTTGGCCACACTGTCTGCAAGAGTTCTGCTTGTTATACCTTCCACACCTCCCGCACATAATGCTCAATTGCGTCGCACTACGTGATAACAGTTTTGATAAGAATTATGCCCGATACTTAAAGGCGTCTACGCGAGCCTAAGGCAATTTAAATAAAATTCTCTGCACGTTTGTTGTTATCTGAAGTAGCAAAAACATTGAGCGCCACATTATGTTGTATAATGCCGATATCATTGCAGCGCGTCTCACTACACCCTGCGCGGTTTTGTGTTTCGGTGTATGAGTGTGTGTGCTTTGTAGTTATGTGCAAATTTATTGTCTATTTTCGGCAAAGTAACCCAACTAACTCGTTTGAATGCTTTGACGAAGCAGCATTTTTGTGCTGCAAAATGGGTTTATTATTGCTTTTGTTGTGTTTACGTGCCGAGATAAAGGATACATTTGGCTATAATAATTGTAGTTGTTTGCCTAATAAGCGCTTAGTTACAGCACTGATTCTATTTCGAAATGTTATTATAGTTTATGGCATTATGAAATAAAAATCTAAGCAAAAGTAATAGAAACTTATTCAAATAAATTTATCGCTTTATTAATAAAAGTGTTTTCATAATAAAACCCCGTTATCAGTTGAGTAAATAGGCCTGTAATTAAAAATTGTGGCCTAAACAAAACAATATATACTTATATCATATAAAATATAAAAATTTTTACATTTACTTCAAAAGGTGCCTGTTAGACGCCAGTTCATTGTAATGTTGACTTATAACTACAGCAGTGAGTAAAAGTAAAGCAAACGCTTGCAAGTGACACTTTCATTTTTTTTATGCCAAAAATTGCTTTAGTCCTTGACCTGATTGCAACCCTTCATATTTACCTTATTTGTGTAGCCAAACGGATTTTTGTACACATTTAGGCCTGTATATACATATGTATGTATGTTTGTGTTCAGAATTCTGAACAGTTCTTAACGGCTACAAATGTAAATGAAATGTTTTTGTAAATCTGTATAGAAACGGATATCATATTTGAAATATTTATATGCATTATCGCTAACACATAAAAACACAGTCATAAATATAAATATGTATGTACAAATACCCATTTCTATGCTACATGGTATGGGGTTGTTTTCAAGTGCACATGCACATTTGTATTCAATTGCCTAAATACATATCTTAGGCCAATATGTTATCTTAAGTAAATATCTTTGTTTGTTAATTGTTGAGTGCATACGTATTGCATATAAATGCATACGTGCCTCATATAAATGTATGTATGTATCTCTATGCGTTTGTTTATGTATTGGCTAGTACTGCCTCAACACTGGCGAAGATAAGCCTGTTCAATATATTTGAACAGGTACATACATATATTGATTAGCGGCTGTAATATTTAATGCATGCAATGTAAAGGAACGGAAATGATCCTAAACTATTAAAAGATAAGAAAAACTTATGTATGCCGTTGGGAACATTTATGCTTAAGGTATGTGTACATAGTTCCGTATGTACAGTAGAGTAGTATTAAGATATGTGTATGCACTATACATGTGGTGCATACATGAATTAGGATAGGAAATTCTATAAATAAAGGAGCTCTGGGCAACCAGAGCTGAGTACTTTTTTACAACCGAAACCGATCGCGTTCTCTTTTACATTTTGGTGACCCCGACGTACACGCGAGTGAAATTTAAAAGCAAAAAAAAAGTTCTAAACGTTTTAAAGTGAAATTGTTTAAAAAAAAATATAGTGAGTGCCAAATTAAAAACAAAAAAAACATTTAAAAAATAATTCTATAATAATTCTATTCAATACCAAGGTAAGAAAATTTTTTTTTCGTTTTCTTTAAGTCATATTTTTATTAATTAAACTTACTTATTTTATTGAAAATGGAGAACCAAATCCAATTAGCAGAAGAACTGCAAAAACTTCATTTCAAGTCCATGAGTATGGATATAAATGAAGATTTGGGAAATTTGGAAAAACTCCTGGATAGTTTGGACAAAAAATGGTCAGAGTTTCAACGAAACCATTTAGAATTGTCCAAAGATCCTAAAAATAAAAAAGACAATTATTTTAAAACTGACGTAGAAGGGTCGGTCGGCACGCTTTATCTGACAGCGCACGCCAAGTTAAGCGAATTGATCGCTATAATTAAAGAAAATAGTGCTCCCAGGAAAATGGAATGCCTTCCAAATCCTGGTTTAGTTCGCAGGCTTCAATTTTTATTAACAGAATTAGAAAAAAATATTGAAGACTGCGAATTAAACGAAATATGCTCTCTAGATAGTATAGAGCGACTCATAGAAAAAACTCGTGATACTGTGCTTGAATTTATTAGCCAGCACGAAAATGATGAGTTAACAAGTAAATTCTATGACTTAAGAAATAGATTTTACAAACTTAAATTAAAATCTATTAGCAAAAAAAATGCTACCAATTTCACGTTGCCTCAAGTTGACATTCCGATTTTTTCAGGAGATTACGCTCAGTGGCAAATTTTTAAAAGAATTGTTTGAACAACTAGTAGTCTCTCAAAATGTTTCAGATACGTATAAAATGTGTATTTTAAAAACTAAATTAAGAGGATCGGCTGCAAGTTGTATTGCAAATCTGCCTTCAACCTCAACAAATTTTTCAGTTGCTTGGAACCTTCTTAACGAAAAATTTACGAATAAAAGGTTACTCGCAAATACTTATTTTAAACAAATTTTAGATGCACCAGTAGTGACTGAGACTGCTTTTAGTGTACGAAAATTTCAAGAAAAAATTTCTGAAAGTACACAAGCATTGGAAAGTCTCAGTTTGTCTGCAGATAATTTGTTACAAGCTTTATTAAATTACACGCTTGTGCAAAAATTAGACAACAATTTAAGACTTAGGTATGAAAATTCCCTTAAAAACCCTAAGGAAATTCCTATCTTAAATTCACTACAGTCGTTTCTGAATCATGAAGGGAATGCACTAGAAGCAGCACAAGCTTCAAAAACATCACCAAAATTTCAAAATGCAGAATTTAAATGCATAATGGGATGTAATAATTCACACAACATATTTTATTGTCATAAATTTAAAGCCCTTTCTACTCAGGACAAATGGGATGCAGTAATGAAACACAAATTATGCACCAAATGTCTTAAAACAGGGCACAATATAAAAGAATGTAAAGGCGAAAGTTGCCTCACTTGTAAAGGAAACCATCATTTATGGCTCCATAAAGATAAAACTTCTAAAGCGAAAAGCACAATCATTAAAAATACGAAAAATGATAAATTAAAAAATGATTCTAAACATGTCCTGCTAACCACAGCAATTGTTGGTATAAAAGGTCTTGATGGAAAAATTATAAAGGCACGTGCTTTATTAGATAGTGGGTCTCAAGTTCACCTTATAACCAAAGAACTAAAAAATAAATTAAAACTTCCTTCGAGGAGAGAATCTATGACTATTGAAGGAGTTGGTCAAAACAAGACAAATACAAACGAAAGAGTTAATCTTCATTTAAAGTCATTAATAGATCTTTTTGAAACAAATTTAGACACTATTGTAGTACAAAAAATTGTGTCGAATGTGCCCACAGAATACATAAAAGAAAAAAAAATTCCAGAGAATATAAAACTGGCCGACCCTTCATTTGGTATTCCGGGTAAAATTGACTTACTTTTAGGTGCGGACATATTCTTTGATTTATTAAAAGAAGATAAATTGTCTATTAAAAATGTTAATTATAAACTGCAGAACAGTGTGTTTGGGTGGTTGATATACGGATCAACTAACATAAGCTCCAAATTAGCTCACTGTGGTGTTGTAACATATTTCGATGAAAAAATTGACAATCAACTTAAAAATTTTTGGGGAAATAGAATCAGTTGAAAATAAATGTGTTAATCAAACTAAAGAAGAAACACATTGTGAAGAGCATTTTAATAATAATTTTAAAATTTCTGTAGATGGTAAATTTACCGTAGCTCTTCCATTCAAAAAAGAAAATATAAATTTAGGTGACTCTTCTTTACAAGAAAAAAGAAGATTTCTTTCTCTGGAGAAAAAGCTTAAAAACAATGAAACTGTGAGAGAGCAATATAAACAATTTATGAATGAATACATAAGGTTGGGCCATATGGAGGAAAAAAAAAATGTTAATATGTTTAAATCGAAATATTATTTACCCCACCATTGCATACTTAAACCAGATAGTACAACTACTAAATTAAGAGTCGTTTTTGATGCATCCTGTAAAACAGACAAGAATGTTTCTTTGAATTCAATAATGCATTCTGGGCCTAAGTTGCAAGAAGACTTATTTAATATTTTGCTGAGATTTAGGAAACATAGGTATGTCTTTACAGCAGACATCGAGAAAATGTTTAGGCAAATATGGATTCGCCCAGAGGATGAAAAATATCAATTAATCTATTGGCGCGATGAAGATAATGAAATACTGCGAACATATGCTCTTAAAACAGTTACGTATGGTACTGCAGCTGCACCTTATTTAGCAGTTAAATGTTTGCAGAAAATTGCAGAAATGGAGAAAAATGATTATCCAGAAGTAGCGGAAATTATCAATGTAGATTTTTATATGGATGATCTTATGACAGGAGGAGATAATCTAGATGATGTCAAGTTAATCCAGGACAATATTAAAATAATTTTAAGAAAATATGGATTCAACCTGAGAAAATGGTGTTCCAATAACATTGAACTTCTAAAAAATATTCCTCTTGAAGACAGAGAAAATCAACTTGACTTGAACAAGGAAACTAACAACGAAGTTAAAGCATTAGGTGTCACTTGGACTCCATTCGATGACCACTTTCGTATAACTTGCAATTGGAAGTGCAACGACAAAATTACTAAAAGGACCATTCTTTCAGACGTTTCCAAATTATTCGACCCATTGGGCTTTGTAAATCCCGTCACAGTTACTTCTAAAATTTTATTACAAGAAATGGGGAAAATTAAAAACTGATTGGGATGAAAACCCGTCACAGGAAATAGTGGACACTTGGTTAAAAATCAAAGATGAGCTTCCATTGTTAAATCAAATACGAATATCCAGACGTATTTTATGCAATGAACCGGTAAATATTGAGTTACATGGTTTTTGTGATGCTTCGATGAAAGCGTATGGTGCCGTAGTTTATGCAAAATCTGAAAACCAAACAGGTGAAACTTATGTAAATATACTTGCAGCCAAATCACGAGTCGCGCCAATAAAGATAATAACATTGCCGCGGCTTGAACTATGTGCGGCTGTTCTCTTAGTAGAATTAATACAAAAAATTTTAGAAAGTTTTAAATTTAAATGTTCTATTTACTTTTATACAGATTCCACAATAGTATTGAATTGGTTACAGCTAGATCCTGGACGTTTACAGATATTTGTGTCGAACAGAGTAAATTTCATACAAACCAACACAAACATAAATAATTGGAGGCATATCGGCTCAAAAGACAATCCGGCTGATATTATTTCTAGAGGAGTGACACCAAGCGAACTTATTACCAGCAAATTATGGTTTAGAGGACCGGAAATTATTTATACAAATAATTATAAAATCCAACAAAAGGTAAACAATGATAATTTAATTATTCCAGAGATAAAGAAATCCAAGATTGTTATGATTCTAACCGAAAAACAAACAATTCTAATGAAAATAAACCATAAAAATAGTTTCGAATTTCTACAAAACGTTTTAGCTAACATATTTAAATTTATGGATATCATTAGGAAAAAACAATTAATGAATACAATTTTTTATAAACGAAAAGCATTAAATTATATAATTTGTCAAATACAAAAAAAATACTTTGATCTAGAATTAAAACTAATAAATTCCAACAAACGAATTCCAAAAAATTCCAAAATAGCCACTTTAGCTCCAATTGTGGACAGCAATAATATTATAAAAGTAGGAGGTAGGATTCAAAGTAGTAATCTTTCAGACGATGCTAAGCACCCTATACTTCTCCCTTATGAAGATGAATTCGTTCGTTTATTAGTAAATCATATACATGTTAAACATCTACACATTGGACCACAGGGTTTACTAGCAATAACCAGGCAAAAGTTTTGGATTTTAAGAGGTAGACAATTAGCAAGCAAAATTGTAAATAAATGTTATAGATGCTTTAAAGCAAACCCTCGGCCCCCACATCAGTTAATGGGAAACTTACCGCAAGATAGACTAATAGGAACGCGTCCATTTTATATAGTAGGAATGGACTTCCTCGGTCCAATTTGGATACATCATAAAATTCGTGGGAAAAAGGCTGATAAAGCTTATGTCTGTGTCTTCGTGTGCTTTGCCACGAAGGCAGTACACTTAGAAGTAGTATCAGATCTCTCTTCAGCAGCCTTTATAGGTGCCCTAAAAAGATTTATTTCTAGGAGAAGTTGCCCCCATAAAATCTATTCAGATAACGGGGCCAATTTTATTGGAGCAGCCAATAGTCTTCGCGAAGTTTTTAAATTATTTCAGAAAGACTCACATAAAACAGAATTATCAGAATTTTGTAATCAAAAAGAAATAATTTGGATAAATATACCAGCAAGATCTCCACATGTAGGAGGATTGTGGGAAGCGGCTGTTAAATCAGTCAAAAAACATTTTTTCCGAGTAGTTGAAGGTATAATGACTTTTGAAGAAAAATCGACACTCATGACACAAATAGAAGCCGTACTTAATTCAAGACCACTTACCCCATTATCAAACAATCCAAATGATCTCCAGGTTTTAACACCAGGCCATTTTTTGGTAGGAGAACCATTATCAACTATAGTTGACACGAACTACAACCAAAGTTACCAAGGGTTAAAGGACCATTGGAAATCGGTCGAAAAGAATTCAAAAGAATTCTGGAAGCGATGGTCCAATGAATATTTAAATGAACTGCAAAAAAGAAATAAAAGGCAAGTTCCTTTTGAAAATATCAAAACTGGTACCTTGGTACTTCTTAAAGAAGAAAATATCCCACCATTACAGTGGCGAAGAGGACGTATTGAAAACGTTATTTTAGGCCAAGATGGCAAATGTAGAATGGTAGACGTAAGGACAAGCAATGGTACCTCAAAAAGAGCAATACACAATGTTTGTCCTTTTCCTATCGAAGAAAAAACAAGAGATGACCCGATTCAGGCAAATAATAATATACCAAGGCGGTCGACTCGGATAAAAAATAAAAACTTAATTTTAACATTATTAAACTTACTTATAGTTTTACCATTTGTAAAATGTTTAAATGTAAGTTATTTTAAGAATAGTTCTGGAGTATTTTTGGAACAAAGAGGGCCTGTTGGGTTGACTAGAACAGCGTGGGATATAATTGTCCACATCGATCTTCTTCAATACTCCTCTGAAAAGCAACAAATTTCAAATTCATTGAAATATTTAAAGGACTCAACAATATTTAAAGAGGATAAAGTGAACGAAAAGGCTCAGCAGCTGCACAACAAATATTTAGAGATTGAACAGCTTCACGACATCATTACGTTCACGGGGAGGAGGATGCAACGAAAGACAAGGTCAGTGTTACCCTTTATAGGGTCATTATACCACTCCTTGTTTGGATTGATGGATGAAGAGCATGCAGAAGTTCTTACGGAAAAAATACAGAAGGCTAAGGTGAACGAAAACTACTTGCTGGGATTGCTGCGAAATCAATCTTCAGTGGAAGACGTTACCTTAGATGTTTTAAAACGCCAAAATCAAGCTTACTGGGATAACTTTAAAATAATGAACGACTCAATTTATTCAATGAGTTCCATTCTCGATGACCAATTGAAAAGTGAGTTATTTATTGGAACAGCCACCAAACTCAGCACAGCAATGGAGACCTTTGAAATGCTTCAAAGAGACATTATAAGCGTACTGTGGAACTCTAGAGGTAACTTCATGGAGAGGCTGTTGCCGATAAAAAAGTTTGAAGCCCAAATAAAATTAATTTCAAATAATCTTGACCAGAGCTTGCGGCTTCCTGATACTGATCCCTTTGAACTCGGACATATAGCCACCACAACTGCCAAAGTTACTAAAGATTTTATATTGTTTAACATAAAAATACCTTTAGTTACCAAAACAGAACTCCATATGTACACAATATACCCATACCCCACAATACATGACGGGTATTTCGTCAGCATTAAGGAAACAAATCGTCACATTATTTTCAATGAAAATAAAACGGTTTTCTATAGCATGACTGATGAAATGTTGTACAGATGTCAACGTATGGCGAGAATGACAATATGTCCACAAGTGCATCCTATCTTTAACGTAGGACATATGCAGACTTGTGAGGTGTCATTACTAAAAAATAAAACAGGCATACCACTTAACTGCGAAGTCAATATTATGCCCAAAACAAGAATTTTGGTTACAACTCTCATCACTTAACACATGGATATTTTCAATGCCATCAAAGATAGAGGCCAAAACTAGCTGCAATGGTAGTAACCAAACTACCATCCTAGATGGACAAGGCATCATAACTTTAGACACCAATTGCGTTTTGAGGACGGAGAGCGTAAACCTTTGGGCATACCATCTCAAAAGTTCCGGAATTAAGTTTGAAATACCAGGAACTAATCTAACAGCACATCTCCCTCCCCTAAAACATTTTAAGTTAAAAGGATCCATGCAGGCATTCAAAATACCTGACATTCCGCGACCAACAACCATTTGGGGATTTCCACTGGACTTAGAGTGGCATCATATGGTGCATTACGGCATGAATACCACCAACCTAATCCTGTTAATTGCTGGTGGTATAATATTAACAATAATCCTACGACGCATCTGTAATGCAGCAAGGAACGTATATCCCATAGGAGGATATATATTTAGAAATTAGTTATTAATATTAGCAAATGAAAATTATATTGAAAATTTAAAAAGTATACAATAAAAAATAGCTTATATTAGAAAAATTATCACGAGTCCGATCAGCTAATCTCATAAAGAAAAATCTAATTAAAATGCCCAAAATGTATAAACACTTGAATTGGTTTTTTGAAATGTAAACACTTCAACGTGGGCAGTATGTTCAGAATTCTGAACAGTTCTTAACGGCTACAAATGTAAATGAAATGTTTTTGTAAATCTGTATAGAAACGGATATCATATTTGAAATATTTATATGCATTATCGCTAACACATAAAAACACAGTCATAAATATAAATATGTATGTACAAATACCCCTTTCTATGCTACATGGTATGGGGTTTTTTTCAAGTGCACATGCACATTTGTATTCAATTGCCTAAATACATATCTTAGGCCAATATGTTATCTTAAGTAAATATCTTTGTTTGTTAATTGTTGAGTGCATACGTATTGCATATAAATGCATACGTGCCTCATATAAATGTATGTATGTATCTCTATGCGTTTGTTTATGTATTGGCTAGTACTGCCTCAACACTGGCGAAGATAAGCCTGTTCAATATATTTGAACAGGTACATACATATATTGATTAGCGGCTGTAATATTTAATGCATGCAATGTAAAGGAACGGAAATGATCCTAAACTATTAAAAGATAAGAAAAACTTATGTATGCCGTTGGGAACATTTATGCTTAAGGTATGTGTACATAGTTCCGTATGTACAGTAGAGTAGTATTAAGATATGTGTATGCACTATACATGTGGTGCATACATGAATTAGGATAGGAAATTCTATAAATAAAGGAGCTCTGGGCAACCAGAGCTGAGTACATTTTTACAACCGAAACCGATCGCGTTCTCTTTTACAGTTTGTGTATAAGTGCGCACTTGTGAAATGTAAATAGAAACCAGTGTCAACCCTTTAATGAACTTGAATTACAGTGAAACACATACTCATGCGTTCATATATATTTATGTGTATGTGACCTAGTCTAAGAAAAGAGGGCTTAGGTGTTAAAAAAAAAAATAAATAAAATAAAATAAATTGAAAAAAAAAATAAATAAAAAAAAGCAAAGAATTTGCATTAAATTTTGTTTACGGAATCAATTTTCTGCTGCGGAAACGTTGAGGATGGTGTAGAAAGTCTTTGGTGATGAGGCTATGTCTAAAAAAAATGTTTACAAGTGGTATAGTGAGTTCCTAGCCGGCCGCGAACGTGTCGAAGACGAAAAGCATCCAGAGCGACCATCAACCTCAACCGAAGAAGCTCACGTTCAACAAATCAAAGATTTGGTGTTGAAAAAGCATTGATTAACAATTAGAGACCTTGCTGATGAAGTTGGTATATCGAAAGGCTCAGCCAATACTATTTTGAAGGATGTTTTGGGCCTCAAGCGCGTCAAATCTCGACTGGTACCGAAAACATTGAATTTTTTGGAAGAAAGGCGTCGCGTTGAAGTGTGTGAAACGATGCTTTCTGACTACCAGGGTGTCCTGAAATGCATTATAACTGGCGATGAGGCTTGAATCTATGCTTACGACCCCGAAACAACCGATCAATCGAGCGAATGTCGTGCCAAAAGAGAGCCGAGACCAAAAAAATCGCGCCAAAGTCGCTCAAAAATTAAGGTCCTGTTGACTGTTTTCTTCGATTATCGTGGTGTTGCGCATTATGAATTCCTTCCAACCGTCGTTTGCGTAACGCTGTCCGCCTAAAAAGGCCGGAATTGTGGAAAGACAATTCTTGGTTTTTACACCACGATAATGCACCATCCCATACTGCCCTCGTATTTCGTGATCATTTCGCCAAAAACTCAACCCATATCTTTTCGCAACCACCGTATTCCCCTGATCTGGCGTCGTGCGACTTTTAGCTGCTCACCAAGCTCAAAAGACCGCTCCGGGGACACCGTTTTCATACGATAGAGGAGATTCAAGCCGCAGCGTAGACGGAACTGAAGGCCTTCCCGGAAAGTGACTACAACCAGTGTTTCGAAGATTGGAAAATCCTTTGGCATAAGTGCATTGCATCGGGAGCGGATTATTTTGAAGGGAATGAAATTGATTTGGAAGAACAAATAAAGAATTTTCAAAATAAATAAAATGCCATCTTATTTTTTGGGCACAGTAGTACATATTCGCGTCCATATTTTCCTCGTTTAAAACTAGGTTTCCAACACCACTTGTGTAGAAGTCACCACATAAATTGATTTTTCCGTCCCCTAAATTTGAGTTTTGAGATGACTTCGAGGCTGATAATATTTCATGACTTCTTCCAAACATAATGTATTCCCTCTGAGCCGTGAAGATAAATCTTACTTTCGTCTGTAAGTACATTCGCCCACTGTTCTGGAGTCCAGTTGTGGTACGTTTAAGCAAATTTTAGACTTAGTTCTTGATTACGTTTAGTAAGCAAAGATTTCTTAATTTTGCGCCTGACTTTAAGCCCTTGCTTTTTCAACTCGCGGTGTACAGTTATGCGAAAAACTGTTTTCCGTAGGGCCTCTCCAGTTATTTTTGAATCTCAGCACCTGATTTTCTTGCTACTGAGTTCACCAAACTATTGATAGTTCATCTATCGTGGTTATTCACAACGGCTTGTCGACATGATCGATGTTTGGTGCTGATATTTCATGACAATTTGCAACATTCTTCAGTCACCCAAACGAAATTTCAGCTAAATTTTCAACATGCCGATATGAGAGCTCTTCATTCAACCATTGAACCTTTTCTTATAGAGTTAGCAATTTTCTTCATTTTTCTAAAAAAAAAGAACACGAAGTTAAACAGCTTCACAACGAACAAATTTCACATAGATTATTGTTCAAGCTTACGGTTCTGTCTCCGAATAAATTAAGCACATGAGACCACTATAGCATAGATCTGCCACACAAACTGACCGTTTAAAGTTATTATAAGGAATCTTTTGCATTCATCAAGGGTATCATAGCTTCGGTGCAGCCGAACTTAGCGTTATTTATTATTTATGTTTTTGTTTATAAAAAATAACACCCTTTTAGCACTTGCATGCGAAATCAGAAAATTCTAATTTACATATTATTGACTCGCTTTTCATATTTTTAATGCAAATGCTTTGAACTCATGATAATTATATTATTTCGTCGAATATTTCATGTTGCGTCAAGTCTGGAAATAAAAGTAGATGTTCCATAGTGTCTCAAATTATCTGTAGATATTTCAACAAACAGTATGATTTATGTTTCGGTGAAATGAATAAAAATATTTACATTATAATTATCTATTACTTACATTCTTCGCTCTTAACTACATCTTTAGTATGAAACAAGTAAGGAGGGGCTAAGTTCGGGTGTCACTGAACATTTTGTACTCTCGCATGATAAAGTGATAATCGACATTTCATAATCCGTCATTTACATATTTTTTTATTTTGCTGTAAAATTAATTAGATTAGATCAATTTGTGTACTTTGAGTATTGAATTGTATTTTCATTTATTTTATCTGTATTGAGGACTATGTAAAAAAAACAAAAACAATCGTTTTCGAAATTAATGCACATTTTATTTCTTACATGAATAAGATTATACAGGACTGACTTAAAAGTAATAAGTATTTTATATTTTAATAATTAAATGTTATATTTTTAAATTCTAAGGATAAGTTTTTACAAATAGCAAAACGTATCCTACGAGAGTATAAAAATGATACCCTCAGAATTACATGAAAATATCTGAGAGATTTACCGATATTTTCGGTGAAAAATTAGGTTAGGTTAGGTTAGGCACTGAGTTCTTCGTGTTCGATATCAGGGACCTTGAAAAGTTATAGTCCGATCACGACAAATTTTCACAAGGGATACCTAAGCTCAATATCCGTATATGTGTAAAATTTTATTCCGCTATTATCATTGGTTCCTAATGTGTATATTATACAGAGAAGGCATCAGATGGAATTCAAAATAGCGTTATATTGGAAGAAGGCGTGGTTGTGAACCGATTTTACCCATATTTCGTACATGTCATCAGGGTTTAAGAAATCATTATATACCGAATTTCATTGAAATCGGTCGAGTAGTTCCTGAGATATGGTTTTTGGTCCATAAGTGAACGACGCCACGCCCATTTTTAATTAAAAAAAAAAGCCTGGATGCAGCTTCCTTCTGCCATTTCTTCTGTAAAATTTAGTGTTCCTGACGTTTTTTGTTAGTTAGTTAATGCACTTTTAGTGATTTTCAACATAAAATTTGTATGGAAGGTGGGCGTGGTTATTATCCGATTTCTTCCATTTTTGAACTGTATATGGAAATGCTTGAAGGAAACGACTCCTTAGAGTTTGGTTGACATAGCTATAGTAGTTTCCGAGATATGTACAAAAAAGTTAGTAGGGGCGGGGCCACGCTCACTTTTCCAAAAAATTTACGTCCAAATATGCCCCTCTCTAGTGCGATCCTTTGTGCCAAATTTTACTGTAATATCTTTATTTATGGCTTGGTTATGACACTTTATAGGTTCTTGGTTTTAGCCATTTTGTGGGAGTGGCAGTGGCCGATTTTGCCCATCTTCGAACTTAACCTTCTTATGGAGCCAAGAAATGCGTGTACCAAGTTTCATCATGATTCACTCAATTTTTACTCAAGTTTCAGCTTGCACGGACGGACAGACGGACGGACGGACAGACAGACATCCGGATTTCAACTCTCCTCGTCACCCTGATCACTTTGGTGTATATAACCTTATGTCTGACTCTTTTAGTTTTAGGACTTACAAACAACCGTTATGTGAACAAAACTATAAAACTATCCTTAGCAACTTTGTTGCGGGAGTATAAAAAGGTCTCCATGTTGTTCTTGTTTGGGCATAATAAATGATGAAATTGTTTTGTGGATTGTTAACGAGATTGCTGTTCTTGCCTGGTATAAAGCCGAGTGTCTTCTGATTCAGTAACTCCGACAGTCAAGTAAACAATCAATTTAGGTTAACACCTTTTCGCCAAAACTTTCCAAACCTGTATCCAATAACTGGCATGAGCCTCTTGTTTATTTATCGTCTTTAAAATATGGAACAACAAAACTCTTGTTGCCAAAGCTAAAGACTTGGGAACCTTTCGATGCTTCTGTTTGAAATCAGTGCCTTTGAATTTCGCATCATCTGCTTTTACATATCCATAGTATTCCCTTTACTTCTCATCTTTGTTGTTTTTCGTAGAAGTTATCAATCCAAATGTAGATATACTCTTGAATCACTCTTGAATTTGTGTTACATATTCTATTCATAAATAAAAACTAAAAAAATTTCGAAAGAATTATATTCTTGATTATTATTCTCTTCTTATTAAAACTAAAAAAAACTCCGTCGTCTATATTGAGGCTGTACAGATACAAAAAAGTTTTGTGAAAATACAAAACCATTTCGTTGTCGTCGCTTTTCATAAACGTCTAGAGCTAGAAGTCATGCACACATCAACAATACAAAAGTAATTAGCAGCTGACAAAGAGTAAACTGTTAATTTTGTTTAGTTCGCATAGTGAATACAGGGAGCTTCCCATATCTTTTTGCCTAAAATTTAAGTGATAATTTATTTTTTTATTTTTATACAAACTAGTATAAAATAATACGATTTTCAATTTAAATTATAAATGTGTTCATATATTCATGAAAAAATTCAACAACTTTTGAGCCACCCGTTGGTGCACTTGTAATATTTGCTCTTATAAAGTGAGCAGTAGTGAGTGGTGGCGCCGATGATGAACTGTGTAAACATTCAATTCGAATGCCAATTATCGTCAGGAAAATGCCAAATAAACTTCTACCTGCCAACTTTTAAAGTGGGCCGCCCGAAGGGGTGGGTGTTAATCGAATTGTGTTATGTAAAATTGGCTTTCAAAATAAATTGTGCTGCTCGAACATCATGTTTACCCAGTACAGGCGCAATCAACTACATATACATATGTATATACGTTATATCTATATATTTATATAAGAGAGTATATGTAAACAGTGCTTTGAGTTCGTTTTCTTCAATTATTGATTATTGTGTTTCTGATTAGCATCTGGCTTGAAGTGAATAATCTAATTAAAAACAGTTTAGACATACGTGTATAATACAGTATTCACGGTCAAATGTGGAGACTTCGACGATAATAAAAAATTAAAGCAATAAAACTGACAGAGACAGAAGCAGTATAAAAGTATATTTTATTTTTTTGTTGTATTAAATATATTTTTTATACCCAAAATGACGATTGTATTAAAAATGCTTTAGAAGTGGTTTGTAAGAATATTATTTATCGGGCATGTGAACTTCTTGTTTGCAAATACAGAATTATATTGAAGAGATAATCGACTCGTATAGGGCCACCTATAAAAAAATTTTAAAATTATTTTGGTCAAAAATATTTAAGGCATGAAAACTAATTAGAAGAAATACTGCGAATTAAAATAAATTAAAAAGTTGCCACACATTTCAGAATTTTAAAGCAAAAATAGTTGGAAATTTTTAAGCAAAAAAACAAAAAAAAAAAAACAATGAAAGATTTACTGCAAAGAGAAATATTTTAAAAAAGGGAAAATAGAGTGATGCCACCTATTTGAAATTTTCGAAGCGAAAGATTTAGAATATTTTTAGTTAAAAAATCAAATGAAAAATTCACTGCAAACTGAAATATTTTAAAAAGTGGAAAATAGAGTGATGCCACCTAGTTGAAAATTTTAAAGCAAATATAATTATAAAGTTTTAAGTCATTTGAACTTAAAAAAATTTCACTTCAAACTGAAAAACTTAGAAATTGAAAATAGAATATTGCCACCTATTTGTAAATTTTAAAGCAAAAATAGTTAGAAATTCTTAAGACATAAAAAATGATAAGAAAATTCACTGCAAACTGAAAAAATTTAAAAATCGAAATAGTAATGCTGCCACTTATTTGAAATTTTTAAAGCAAAAATAGTTTGAAATGTTTTTAAGGCATAAAAAGTAATATGAAAATTCACCGAAAACTGAAAAATTTTAAAATGTCGAATATATAATATTGCCACCTATTTGAAATTTTGAAAGCAAAAATAGTTTGAAATGTTTAAGACATAAAAAGTAATAAGAAAATTCACCAAAAACTGAAAAAGTGTAAAAAGTAGAAAATAGAATGATGCCACCTTTTTGAAATTTTCAAAAAAAATTGTTAGAAATCTTTAAGACATAAACAGTGATGAAATTTAAAAAGCGAAATAATAATGCTGCCACTTGTTTGAAATTTTTAAAACAAAAATAGTTTCAAATGTTTAAGACATAAAAAGTAATATAAAAATTCACAGAAAACTGAAAAATTTTAAAATGTCGAAAATAGAATGTTGCCACCTATTTGAAATTTTCAAAGCAAAAATAGTTTTAAATGTTTAAATTATAAAAACTATTAAGCAAAAACGCCAAATAATAAAATATTCTATTAAAAGGAAAATATAAGGTTGCCACATTTTTGTCGAAAGAAAAAAATTAAGATGATGCACTCTTGCTTGAAATGCCTTCATATTAACATAAAAACTATGCTATGCTATGCTATATAAAAATATTTAAGAAAGCTTTTCATTTACAATTTTTTTCAAAGGTTGCCACTTGATAATAATAACTTAATAAAAACTTAAAATTAACAAAATTGTGGATATAAACTATACATATGTAAAATTTGAGTATCAAACTGAAGAGTTTCAAAAAATTGTATAGTTGAAATTTTTATAATAGGGTTGCCATCTGTCTGAATTCGGATTTCATTCAACTAAAAATTAAATAATATATAAAATACTTTTGAAAGAGCTATCGAGTGTTATATTTCAATCTATTATTAAATTCTAAATAAATTTCAACACAAGAGTTACCATATGCTTAAAATTTTTTATTAAATTAAATTTAAAAAGAAATGAAGTAGCATCGTGAAAAATAGGTTTGATATATAATGCCAGCTTTTCATATAAAGCATTAAATGAAAGTTATGTAAAAAATATTTTTGGGTAAGGTTGCCACATGATAAAATTTTGTATTAATTGCAACATACTGTGGAATAAATTTTTGAACTTGGTTGCCATCGGTTAATTTTTATTATTCAACTATGTTAAAAAGTAAAATATTACTGTGGAAAAACTTTTTAGAAATGTTGCCACTTGTTTTAAATTTTTGCAAAATTAAATTGAAATAAAACCAAATATTATGAAATGTGCATCACACTAAACAGTGAAAATACTTTAAAAAATGTTGCCACCTGCTTAGTTTTTTTTTGAAAATTAAATTGAAGTGAATCAAATTTTATGAAATGTGCTTCATACTAAACAGCTTTACAACACTTTTCTGTCGAAGTAATTTTTTCTATAAGATATTCGAAAAAAATGCACGATATCAAATTTTAAGTCATATCTTTCATATCGTAAATATTCTTTTCTAAAATTATCGCTTGCTCTAACGCAATCTACTGCCAGCAATTTTAGAAAATTTCAAGTATTCACAAATAATCAGACTTGTGACTACATATGTTAATCCCACTTATGAGTATCACACACTTAACGACTAAGCAATAAAGATAAAATGCCACAATAAAAGTTTCAATGGACTTACCAAGTACCGTCGTCTATGGATTCATTTTCAATGGCAAGTGACTGATAGCCAGATAAAAGGCGAAGTGCAATTCAAAAAAGTTTGATAAATCACAACTCACGTGACACAATCACCGAAAGTGTGAAATTTTTTGTCATAAAAAACAAAACAAATATCATATCAGCGCATTAAAAGTTTCCACGATTTTGGATAAAAAAATTCATATGAGCGTAAACGAGTACTAAATATTTATGACCGCGACGAAGTGGTCTCTGTAGGGAACGTATAAAATTTGTGTGATTTTTAGTTAGTTTGAAATTCAAATATGTAAAATTTTGGAAGATTTTCAAAAGCGGCTTCTCTTTAGTTATATACCGAGTAAATCATAATTAAATATGATAATAAAAAAGGCTCATGACGACGACCCCCAGTGTCAAATAAATAAAGCGTGTATTTATTGTTGTCAAACAAATCATTTGCCGACTTTTTATGGAAAAGTTGGATTTTCTAATAAATAATTTTCATGAGCAAACATTATTTACTAGCACATTATTAGCACCTAAGTGTTAGTGAACTACTAATTTACATTGGAATCACCCTTCGCACTAGTGTGGCCTTTAACGGTTATTGGCGGCGGCGTGTTGTGTAATTCGCAGCTACTTAGAAAATATTGAAATGAGGAGTACTCAATGGGAAGTAAAGCTAAAGGTAAATAATAATAAAAATTGGTAATAAATATATGTGACTTGGTCTACGAAAAGGGAGATTAGGTGTCAAAAAATCAATTTTTTTTATTTTTATTTTTTTTTATTTTTTTTATTTAATTTTTTTTTTTTTTTGACCCCTAAGCCCCCTTTTCGTAGACCAGGTCACATATACATTTTACGCTAAGTTCATCTGCCCTTTTCATGCTGTCGTACTTTCATAAAGCGGATGAGAAGTTGGAAGATTTTTTTTTATTTGTATTAGTTCATTGAAATATGTCAAGAAAAAGAAGAAGAACTGTAATAATTATAAGATACAGTTTCTAAACTGTCTGAAAGTAATGCAAACACTTATTTTCATACATATACGATGAGCCAAAAGACGAGTTCTACCGGACAAATAATGACATAGAATATATCATACTTGTCAGAAAAATTCCATTCGCTAAGAAAAACTAAAAGCTGGAATTTTAAAACGGCCCTTAGTAGTGTTTTTTATTCTCGTTGTTGTAGCCTTGAAACTGCATAACACTCTTAAGGCATATACATACAAAAATGTCTGTATATACGCGAACCAGTCCCTTAGTATTCGAGGTATCGACCTAAAATTTTGCATACATCCTTTTCTTCCCAAAAAGCTACTCATTTTGTTCTTGTATGGCAAACTGTTTTTATTTCACAAGATATCTTCTCGAGATTTGACATGGATTTTTGTCTAAGGCAACAACTCGATCTCTGAAAAAGTCGTTCAGATCGGATCACTATGGCATATAACTGTCTAAAAATCCTCATAAAAACTCGTCGCTTCGCTCAACTTGTTCAACTCTGTTGGAACATGTAAAGTCTAAAGTCTATGCGTACAATTTCGCTTCGATTCAGTCCTTGGAGCAAAACATCGCGGGTGTCATTCGTCAGTTATCAGTAGAAATGCTTAAACGAGTCATCGAAAATTGAACTCAAGGAATGGACCATTTGAGATATAATCGCGGCCAACATTTGAAAGAGGTAATCATCAAAAAATAAATGCCAAAGAATGTTCTTTTGAATGATAATAAACATTCCCCTTTAAAATTTTTAAGCTTCTGTGTTTTTTCTTTAAAAAAGTAGGGGACGTCGAAATAGATCATCCTGATCACTTTGTAAAGAAATCTATTTGTTTCTTAATAATCTCTTATTACTCTCTCATCAACAAAAAAAAATTTTTTGGGGGGTTTCTGTTCTCATGCTTGAATTCTGATTCTAGACATTGAAAAACACTTAAATATTAATCTTTATTTCTTTAAGTTTGTTTTGGGCTGATCTACATCGATAAGTATGTTTTATTTATTTCGTAAATCAAAGATGGCAGCACTTTGATTAACCCGAAAGAAAACGTATTATTATTTGTAAGAGGCACAGTAGTGAATGTTAACCTGTTTATTATAGCTGTAAGAACAATATTAGTGTATTACTCAGTAAAAAATTAAAATTTAAAAAAAAAAAATTAAAAAAATTTAAAAGTCATCAAGTCAGTGTAAAAAATTTTGTTGATTTATTCTGTTTTATTTGCGGTGAATTTATTAAAGTTAGAAGTAAAAAATTTGCTCTATAAACTAATTTGAAACTTTGCGAAACCTTTGAAGCCTATTTTATCACACATCTTGAATAGAAATGACTCCTGTATCTAAAAAAAAAAGTTTTCTAATTATAATCTATAGTGAAATTGTAGAAAAAAATATAAAAATCAGTCATTTCTGCTTAAGGGGGTATTCTACTCTAGAATTTTTAAAAATTCGATTTTTTTCATATTTTTAAAGTTTAGACCCTTAAGAGCATATCCTCCAAAGAATTTTAAAAAATTAAAATTATTTTAGGAGCTACAGTTATTTTAGTGACGCAGTACCTAGCCCGGTTGGGTTTGACTCCCTTTTTTAGATGCCTTTTTCTCGAAACTACTTTTTTCCACACGGTACCGGCATTATCTCAAGTTCTATAAAACCGATTTACTTGAAATTTTGTGTGAACCTTCTTTATATAATCCTTTATCGTTCCTACCAGCATTGCGTCAAAAATTTTTTTTTTAATATTTTAAAAAAATTCAGGAATTTCAAAAAAAAAGCGTAAAAAATTATTTTTATTTTCATTTTTCAAAAAAAAAAATTTCGTATTCCCTGATTTAGGGGCTATAACAGCATCCTTACTGATTAAGAATTTCTTTTGATTTTTTCTTTCGGGCCACCAGGAGAGTCAGGATCAATGTCACTAGCATGAGCCCTTTTTTTCACCTGTCTCTCCCCCCCCTCTAATTATTTTAATTTTTAATATTTTTTTGTAAAATTTTTTTTCTGTGTTCTTAAGATATCAATAAAAACACCATAAAAAATGGATAGCAAATATATTTTTAGTTTTGTTTTTTTAAATAAAATTCAAAAAACTGCCCAAAATTTGATTTTTAGAGTAGAATACCCTCTTAAAAATCGAAAAATTGCTTTAATTTCTACGAAAGCAAACTTTAACCAGAAAATTTTTTTTTCCTTATTTTTGTCATAGGTGAAACTGATGTTCTAAGAAATCCATGCAAGATTTTATAAAAATATACATTAGTTGACATTGGAATGCTTTGCATATATTTGGGAAGAGTTTTTCCATTTAAATTATAGAAGATCCGCTAATAAAACAATATGAAATCTGCGCAATCTAATATACAGCAATTTCGCCCAGTTAACAAGAAACTCTGAGAGCATCGAAGTGTTTCCTCACTTGGTATTTTGTATGAAAAATAATTTATATTCTTAATTCGCTCGGACAGTTTGTTTAAGGTCAAATGAAACCCGTAACGTATTCGCTGTTCCGATTGCGCCGAAATCGCCCCGTCAAGCGAGAGGAGAAAACCATAAAATATTAGTTTTGTTCGTCGAGAGGTCTTACCATATATTTTACGTGCTGGGCCTTGGTTTACACGAGGACTCTCTTTGTCGCCCAAACCGGTTTTCGCAGGCGAAAGAACGACTAGGAGAGATGAAAAGACGCTGCGCTTGACATGGTTTCAAAGGTAAACATAGGAATATTATGTTCGAAAATTTGGATTTTATGATCTATTTTTTGTTTATAATATATAAGTAAATAGCCAGAATACCATAATAGTTAAAAAGTTTTAGAAAACTAGCCAACCAAAAAAACTTGTATATACCGCGTACAAGAATTTGAGAATGTGATATGAGAGGGAATGCAGAATATTATCCGAAGAAGTTGTCGGAATCGTGTGAACACAATCAGCGACACCAAACGTGAGTTTGCCGATATTGAGGGACAAAAGAGGCCTCGACTGAATGAGAGAAAATCTAAACATCAAGTTGAAGTTGGCTGGTTTCCAGTTAGGCGAAATTGTTTTCGACTTCTAAGTATCACTGTCAAAAGTGTTGTAAGCTGGATACTTATATTTATTTAACTTCCTGACCGGTTTTGCTTTCTAGCAAGTTTTAGTCACGATTTAGAGCCCGGTAATAAGACTACTAGCAATGGTAGACCTTCTAGATTCAGAGTAGCAATGATTTTAATTCATTTGCTGACGGCGGGTGTCAATATTTGACACAAATTGTTACAATTATCTACAAAATCGCAAAGTAAATCGAATTTCCTAGAACCAAAACTTGAAGCGTGTTTACTTTGAAAATATTTTCTGCGTACAAGCAGCTAATTTTCTCGCTGTTTATTTATACACACATCTACCTTATATATTTAGTATATATTGGTATATGTAAATAAACACGTGTAGACCTCGGATTAAGAAGTGAAGATGTGGAAGAAGGCATGCTCCGATAATGTGCATTTTTGCTAAAATTTATGATTATTGCCGCGATTCATCTTCGCCGCTTGATATCCGCCCACTGTCTGACTGCCTGCGGTATTTATTTATTTGCGTTTAAGAAAATAGCTTTCTTCTCTGCTGCGTCGGCTTAGATGCGCGCAAAGACTTTTACGTATTCATTCATATGTATGTATGTGTGCATTTATGTATATAATGTGCATTTAATAAACGTAATTTTATAATTTTCGCAAATTTAATTTTAGCATTAAGGCTGCTTAACTTCGTATTAAGATTTTTTAAAAATTTAATTTTCTATAATATAAATAGATTTTAAAATTTTGGCTAGCGCCTTAAGGTCTCGAATTTATGAAATCTGAATGCTTGAAATTACACAAGAATTAAGGGGATGTTCAGGTTTAGAAGAGCGAATTTTGAGTATTTTTTTGACGCGATAAAAAAAAATCAAAAATTATTTTGACTATCAATTTTTTTACATGCTTTCTATTGATATTCTGAGAATACAAAACATAAATATAATATAAGAATATAAGAAAAAAATTAAATTAAAAAAACTGCAGGTCGGCGAAATAGAGACTGATGAAACAAGGCTTGTCCTGATGTGCAGGATATAAATCCTTTCCGTGACCTAAACTAAAAATTTATGCGAAATTCGTGAAGAGTGAAAGTGAAGTTATCGCACTACGAAAAGTTTTTGAAAATTAAAAAAAAAAAAAATGTTACAAAATGATGGAGATTTGAAAAAAAAGGTTTCGTATTTTCCCTGTTTTTTTGTGGTTCGAAATATTTTAAAAATAAAAAATACTTTCGAAAGCTCTTCATAGTGCGATACTATAATGTATAAAAAATCTCTGTGTAAAATTCCATGAGAGTCGGTTGAGTAGAACTTGAGATATCACCGTTTCTAGAAAAGTAGTTATGAGAAAAACGAGTTTAAAGTTGTCGGCGCGTCGCAAAATGAAATAAAATAAATAATAAATAATTTGAATTTCGAAAAATCCTCTTACGGACATTTTTACGAATTTCTAATCCAGAATACCTCCTTAATGACTGTCACGCGTTCCATATACAAAAGACTAGTAAGGTTACCCTATGTTTAGTCAGTATAACATTTAGTCTTTCACACTTAAGCACTTACATACATACACATAATATGTAAAAAATGTCATCGATTCGCCTTTTCTCTAGTCGCTTTTCTTGCGCGCTGCTCTTTTGTTAACATACTATGTCTCCCCTTTGCAGTCTATTAAAAGACTTAAAGTCCCGGTGGTCTAGAATTTTCAAAAAATCGATTGTTTTGATAGTTCGAAAGTATAGTCCTTTAAGAATATATTGAAAAATTTTTTTAAAAGATATTCG
>CM050323.1:157038811-157054258 GCA_027475135.1 Bactrocera correcta
TGTAATTATATGTAAAACTCTGTAAAGAATTTTAAAAACATTTTAGAATTGAAAATAAAATTTGAAAACTTTTGTAAAAATATTAAAAAAAAACACTAAAAAATAAATTTAAAAAATTTAAAATAGCAGTTAAACAATTGAAATTGCAATTAAATGAATTTTCAAAATAATTCTAAAAATTAAAAAATAAATAAAAAAGTTAAAAAAGTATGCAATAAAAGTAAAAAATCTTAAAAAATTAATTGTATAAAAAATTAAAAAAGCAACATGTAAATTAATTTAAAAAAGTTAAAAGTTAAAAATGTTCAAAAAATATAAAAAAATTTAAAAAAATATTTAATTCAGAATTAAAAAAAAAAAAACATTTAATTTAATTGAAAATTTTTAAAGACAAATTTAAAAATTGAAAATAAAAGTTAAAAAAAAAATGTTTAAAAAATAAAAAAACTCAAAAAAAAAAATTAAAAAATTGAAAATAAAAACATAAAAAATTTGAAATGTGTTTAAATAATAATTAAATATATTTTAATAGTTAACAAATTTTTTAAAATAAAAATAAAAAACAAAATTAAAAATTTTAAAACAAAAGTAAAAAAGCTTGTAATTGCAAGTAAAAAAAATTTTAAACTAATTTTGAAATGTGTTAGAAATATTAAAAAAAAAAAAATTAAAAACAAATAAATTTTTTTTTTTTAATTATTTAAATTAATATATATTGTAATGACATTCAATTTAAAATTAGAGAAAAAATTTAATACATTTAATTTATTTGAACATTTTTAAAAAACATTTATAAAAATTAAAATTGAACAAAAAAAATTAAAATAAAGCTAGAAAAATTAAAAAAATTTAAAAATGTGCTTAAAAATTAAAAAAATATACATATATCAAAAAAATAAATTTAAAACAAAATGAAAAACAGAAAAACTAATAATAAATATTTTCAAGATAGATTGAGCACGCATATTACTGTTTAAAAAACTGACAAATTCTATAAAAAGCAAAAAAATTACAAAAATAAACAAAGAAATATACAAAAATATTATAAATTATAAAAAAAAAAATATTAAAAAATAAAAAATTACAAATACAATTTTAAAAACTTAAAAACAAAAAATAAAAAAAATTACAAAAATATATAACATAAAAGTTAATAAATAAATTACAAATTATTTAAGTTCCAAAAATTTAAAAGTTGTAAAAAATTCCAAATTTAGTTTAATGAAATGTTTAAAATATTTAAAAAAATTCAAAATATCGAAATAAATATAAAATTTATTTTAAAAAATGAAAACATAAAATTTTATTTTATTTAAGATAGTATGAAAAAATAATTTAAAATTTTGTTCAAATGGAAATAATATTAAAAATAAATTTCAAATGTGTTATAAAATTAAAAAAAAAATTATTTAATAAACGTTACTATATTGAAAAAAATTATAGAAATTGAAAAAAATTAGCAAAAATGAAAAAGAAATTATTAAATTTTTCACTGCTTTGCAGCCTCAACCACACACCACAGTCCCCCAGCCAGCAGCCGATAAGCTTTTCAAGGTCTACTTTTTGCACATAAACCTTAAAACCATTTTCGCCTATTTTGTTGTAGTTTGCACGGTTCAGACCACCCACACAAACAAAATTGCATAATGGCAAGGCATGAAATTTGTTGGCAATAATGTCGAAACTTTAAGCTGATAAGCGCTTATTTATATAAATTTTTAGATATTGCTGCAGAGGGAATAAATAGTGAGTTTCATCTGATAAATTTAGGCACTTCGAATGAGTGTGCTGCAGTCGTGATGATTTATGCTTTTTTATTTTGGTAGAAAATTATTTATCTTTTATTTTTAGAGAAACAAATGTAGATTTAAACTACTGTGGGTAAAAAATAGTAAGAGTTTATTGTTAATTTTTTTTCTAGTGCACACTAAATTCCGTCCGATCGGCCAAACTGTCAACAAGGAATACGTTTTGGGTGTTATACGTCATTTACGCGAAGCTATTGGTAACAATTTATTAAAAAATATTCTTAGTTATTTTATTAAAAATTAGTTTTTAAAAAAATTTTTTTCATACTTGATAAAAAAAATATTTTTTTTTGAAATAAAAAATTTTAAAAGCAAAAATGTAGAACAAAGTTGAAAAACAAAAAAAAAAAATATTTTTAATTATTAAAAAATTATTTAAAAATTAAAAAAAACAGTTTTTTTTAAACAAAAAATTTGAGAAGCAAAAATTTAGAACAAAATTGAAAATCAAAAAAAAAAATCTTAATTATTATTTTTTTTTTTAATTCTTCTTTACTGGCGTAGACAGTTTATTATTTTTATTTTTTTTTTAAATTAATAACTAAAAAGATTTTTTGTGTTTTATTAAAGGTTAATAATTAAAAAATATTTTTAATCCTAGATAAAGAAACATTTTTTTCTAATTTAAAAAAAAAATTTAGTCACATATTTTTTATCGCAGTTAACTGGAATTTTCACTGGAAGCCACTTTTATGTGCTTAAACTTTAAACTATATACCAATACAGTAGAAAAAAATTATTTTTCGAGTTAAGATACTGATAGCAAAATTCTTGACACATTAATAATAATAAAGATTAATAATAAGCAAACAAAAATTATTTGTATTTCTGGCGCTTAAAAATATTATCACGCGAATTTTCATTAGTCATTGTTGACAATATTTCTTGACTTGCAATATTGCGGTTACACATGACGCTTACACTCATTTGTGCATTTATTATATACACAATCATATATTTATTTATATATAATTTTATATTTGGTTCTTAGTAGTTTGTATTTCACATAAAAAATTCATCTACTCCTCTGACTTTCGTAGAATTAATAAAACTTGCCTTTTCGAACTTCCGTTGCGCGCTGCCGCTGTATCTCAGCACGTATTTGTATGATTTTATATGTTTGTTGGATTTTTTTCTACCACACTTTCGCACTATCTGAATATTCATATCAATTGACAACGCGTACGCACATAAAGACACTCACATGCAACACAAGCACTTCTCCACGCTTTGAATTTGCATTTGAACTTGAAACTATGCGTTTGTGTGTTTGCTTCGTATTAGTTGAACGTATGACTGACTTGTTTTACTATAAAATAAATTATAATTAATTAAATTGAAATTATTTAAATTCGACTGAGAATGTACAAGTTGCGGCGTAACTTTAACGACAGACGCGCGCGCGACACACACAACACTTAGCGCTCGTAATGCTCGAATAAAAATGTAGTCGCAAAGGTGGCGGGCACCGCTACATATGAGATGCGCACGGCGAGCGCACACACCGAGCGGAGACAACAAAACACAAAACAGCTGACCGAGCGACGAGTGATGAGCGACCGACTGACTGAGTGCCTCAATGGCTGGCTGATTGGCTGGCCCACTGCTTGGCTGCCTCACTGACTGGGGCGTTTGGCTGTTTGCTGTTGTTATTGTAGTTGCTGTTATTGACTGTTTACATACACTTGCCGTTATGCGCGCGTTTGTGTGTGCGTCGGTATGTATTTTGGCGAACAACTGTGCTGCTGAAGCGACCGAATTGTGCTGCGCGTTTTTTAAAAAAACTTTGTTTCTTTATTATTAAATTTATGTGTGTGCGTGTGTGTGTTTCTTGGTTGAGCGCGCGGTGCTGTTTTGTACCGTCATTTGCTGGCGTCGTCCAACAGTTACAATCAATGACTGACAACACAGCCCCAAAAGCAGCCGAGTCAGAACTAACTGCTTGTTGTGCCGTCGCCAGTAAGCGCTGTGGGCCGTCGCCGCCGCCAACAAAACTAGCACCGGAGTGGGCCGGAGCGCCAGAGAGCGCACAAGAGCGCTGCTGAGCGCCAATCAAATTTCAAGAACCCACAAGTGAGCGCAGCGTAAGCTAAATGAAATAGTAAATAAACCGTACACAGCGGGACCCCGTTGGAAGGGGTTGCCGTGCATACTCGCGCATTTATATTTATATAAGTTTGTCTGCTCGTATACACACACACACATAGAGGCATGTAGTTGTGTGTACACATATTTTTTAATTTAGCACGAAGAAATTGACTTTAAGCGAATGCAGTAGAAATGGGGTTTAAATTGTGTTATGGCGTTCGCAGCAAATGCTGTTTATGAAGTTAATTTTTTAGTGTGTCAATAACGAGACTTTAAGCGTATTTTTTTCAAATGACGGTCTTTAATTCGTATTTAATTGAAGTATTGATGAATATAAAATTTTTTATAATTAAAAATATATAAAAAAAGATATTAGATTTTTTTTTAAATAATTATAAGCTAATTTTAAAAATTAAAAAATTCATAATTATAATAATTATTTATAAACTACTAAAAAATATTTGAAATGAGTATAAAAATTTAAAATAGTAATAATAATTGAGCAATTAAATATTTTTTTTTTTTTAATTTTGTTTGTTTTAATTTTTAAAATTAGCTTATAATTATTAAAAAAAAAAATATTTAAAATAAAATTTTTAATCAGTTTCAAGTTGTTTTTAATTTTAACGTAAAAAAAGTGAGAGATTCAGCAATCAGCGGTTTTCGAAAAAAAATTTTACTAATAAATCAAAATTAACGCAGCGAACTTTGCTACAGAAGTTCCAAAACTTTTTTTAGTATTTAATATTTCAATATTATAAATATGGCAACTCTGCACGAAAATTTTTATGAATTACGCGATTTTTTGATAATTTTTTAAAATCGAAAATTAATTCATTAGTTTTAATATGCAAAGATTTGCAAACTTTCAAACTTACTTTGTACTTAGAACAAATTTTCAAGTGTTTTTAAAATTTTTCAAAAAATTCACTGAGAGTCTTATGTACCATTTTTTAAGTTTATTATACATTGCTTTTTTCTAGTAAAAACGAAACTCTGTGAAATATCATTTTATTTTAATTTTATTTATTACTTTCTGAAACATGTGGCAACCCTATTGCTTTAAGTTTCATTTTATAGGTTTCTGTGTGTAATTTTCTGCTAAAAATTCAACTCTATAAAATAAATTTTCATTGAATTTTATTTATTTACTTTTGAAAATGTGGCAACCCTATCTCTTAAAATTTCTTTTAATGGTTTTCTGTGTGTAATTTTCTAATAAAAAAATAAAATCTGTAAAATAATTTTTCGTTGCATTTTATTTATTAGTTTTTGAAAAATATGGCAACTCTATTGCTTTTAGCTTCTTTCTATGTTTTTCTGCGTGTAATTTCCAAAAATTAAACCCTGCAAAATAATTTTTCGTTGAATTTTATTTATTTATTTTTGAAAAATGTGACCACTTTATTATTTTATTTTTTATTTGTTTATATTTTATATTTTTTAATTCCTTCTCAAAGCTTATTTTAGTAGGTTTATATTACATAATAAAATTTAAGTAAAAGTATAAACACAAGAAAAGATAAAATGAAATATTTTTTAAAAACTAAAATTTTCGAAAATAAATTTTTTTAAATATAATTTCGTAGGAAGCTCATAAATTATATTAAAAAATGTACTTGCAGCACAAATTATATCGACTGTGATTTAAAAAACAGAAAAGGTGAGAAAATTAAGTCTCAAAACTATTTGAATTTCGTAATCCTCCGTTGTTCATTCGTTACCGTCGGCGGTTCAAGCGAGTCGCACTATAAACTTTTAGCTGATCTAAAGTCAGAAATCATAACTTCGAAATTGAATTTATTTAATTATCAACAATATTCGAAGTCGCATTTTTCGAACTCAACTGCAAATCTATAAAAGAAGATACTGTTTCCAATCTGAGAACTTGGCTGGAGATGGTTTGCCTTTGAGTACAAACATTGTTCTATTGGTTTGGAGGTGATAAACCTGACATTAGCTCGAGGTAAAATATACATTATATACATTAATTTTTACTAAATATTAAGTATTTTTTATAGTTGAGTTTTTAAGTAGTTTTTTATTTTATATTTGTTAACGAGTCTTCCTTTGTCACTCACTTATAAGAAAAGTAAATATGTTAATAGTGATTCATTATTCCGCCAAGTTGAGTAAATTTAAAATTTTTTTCTAAAGCATTTTTGCAAAACATGTCTTGCCTTTCGATTGACAAATGCCAACAAAATATACAAAATATCGTGGATTCACTCAAATAGCACAGGTAGTACTCTCAAGTACATTATCTAAAGAAATAAGCTATCTGATTGCCAAAACGAATTGGAAATTTTCAAACATTAGTCACCACACAAAAAGAAAAAAAAAAAATTTAGGTAAAAAACTTTAAAGTCAAAAAAGTACTCAAGATAAAATCAACAAAGTCTAGTTGAGTTAAGGTGACAGATAAACAATTTTTCAGCTGTCTGTCAAAATTGAGTTGATGAAAGCGATGATCCGTTAAAAATTTAACGATAAATACATATTTTATTTCAATTTTTTTTTTGAAAAATGTGCAGCAGTAAGTGACCTTGAATTTGATGCTGCCTTTCTACAAGAGAAGCTACGTAATTTGAGAAGTTTTTGTCATATGCGTGTGCTTGTGGGCGTATACGAAGTGATTTTTCCGCTGAAAATCAACTTGAAACCAAACAGAACTGATAGGCAGTCGAAAATAAGAAAGTAAACTCCCAAAAATGATAAACAATTTATTATTAAGAGGCGTAGAGGCGCGGTCAATGTACGTAGAGCTATGCAATATGATATTTCGAATATTTTTTTGGGTGATTCAGAAATTTTTTGGACTGGAAAAGATAAAGTAATTACTAAAATCTAGCAAAATTTGTTATATTTGATGGTTGCTTGGAAATATTTTAATTAATGCCGCGTAAAGATGCTTAAAGATTTTTAAAAATTAGATTTTGATTTCCTGAAATTTTTATATACATATGTACATATGTTTTTAAATTATATTAGTAATTTTTTTTTTATATTCTTAAAAGGTTTATTTACTTTTTTCATGTTTTTCATGTTATTTTCGAAAATTAAAAAAAAAATAAAATACTTCGTTTTTACTTTCCTCATATTATCTTCGAAAATTTTATTTAAAAAAATACTTCTTTTTATCTATCAAAAATATTCTTTTAAAAAGGCATTATTTTCGAAAATAATTATTTTTTGCTTAATTTAATTTTATATGAAGGAAAAAAAGTAAATAAACTTCTTAAACATAAAATAAATACTAATAAAATTAATGAAAATTTAAGTTTTAAATTTAAATAAAAAAAAAAATATTTCGAAAATTTTATTAATATTTTTTAAATTATTTTTTTCAATACTTCGTTTTTACTTTTCTAATATTCATACTTTTTCTTAAACTTTATTGCTCATTTTAATTTCAAGCATATTATTTTTTCTAATGCAGTTTTTAATTTTCTGAAAATTTTACATAAATAGATTTTTTTTTAATTATATTAGTAATTTGTTTTTTATTTTTAAAAAGTTCATTTACTTTTTTTCTTCAAATTAAATTATATTAAAAAAAAGTATTTTCGAAAATTTTAGTTTCAAAAAAATATTTTATTTAAACTTTTCTAATATTTACTTTTTTCTAAATGTTATTGGTAATTTTAATATCAAAAATATTATTTTTTTAAAAATGCATAGTTTTTAACTTTTTTAAATTTTTGTTAGTAATTTGTATTTGGTTCTTAAAATGTTTATTTATTTTTTTAGCACTTTTGCAAACATTCGTACGTATGTATTTTTTTTACTTTTCTTACTATTTTTCTATCAAATTTTTTTTCATACCAAAATTTATGTTTTTTTTTATTTATTTATTTTCATAGCAAAAATATTATTTTTTTAAATGTTTTTTTAAATGCTAATGCTAAAGTTCAATTTTCTTGCATTTCTATAGATATTCTTCAATTTTGTTACATAGTTTTCTAATTTTAAAACAGTTTTTATATTTTTTAAGCATTTTTCAGCTGTTCATGTATATGTATTTACATTTGTATATATGTATTTTAAACTGTAGCAACTAAATTTTATTGTTTTATTTAAGAAATAAATTTATTTTTATTATAACTGTTATTTATTTTATTTATATATAATATAATACATATTTATTTATTTCATTATTTATTTTAAAAAATGGTTTTATTTTATTTTTTATTTTTTTATTGCATTAATTATTGTTAAACTTTATCATGTAACTGTTTTAAATGCAACAAAAGCAAAAAAGTGCCAAGAATATTTTACCACATTTTTGCAATAAGTTTTCAATTTTCCAATATTTTTTTTATCAAAAAATACCGTATTTGTTTACCAATAACATTTTTTTCGCAAAATTTCCGCTTAAAATTTTCAAAAAATTCTAGAAACGAGTAAATATGCACCATAATCAGCTGCTAGTCTATTTATTTTTTTTGTTCCCATTCATTTACTTATTTATTTTTTATGGCTATTTTTAACACTGCTTTCGTTTTGCACGTTTATTTCGCTTGTGTTCTACATATTAACACACGGCTGTGGGCAAATACGCCTGAGTAAATGATTGCACAACTGATAAATTGTCTTATATATTTTCCAATTGGTATTATTATTTATTTAAATTATTGTATTTGCAAGCAGTTAATTTTTATTTGTTACATTTTTCATTGTTTTTCACTAGAAATGTTAGCATTACAAAAGCGCAACACACACATACACACACATTAGACACGAGGCAAGCAATTAAAATGTTTTCGCATTGTAAATATGCCAGAATATTTACATTTATTGTATTTGTTTATATATTTGTTTATTAATTTTTCATTTATATATAGCTTTATATTATATATTTAACTGTATATATTATTGTTAATTATCTAATTTGCAGCATTTTCCGAGAGGCCACATGAGTTTCGTTGCAAGTGCAAGACGAACCGTGTTGGCACTAAAATTGTTGCATTTGTGTGTGTGTGTGTGTCTAGTTGTATGAATGTGCGTTTGTCACTTGAAAGCCTGCCGAAATATGCTTATATCATGTAGCTACACAGCTGTAGCGTTGGCAGGTGACTGCGCACACACCCCAAACACAACCAGCAAGCCGTACGAATTTGCGAAGCAAGGAAGAGAGGCAACAAAAATCCAAAAAAAAAAAAAAATGGAAAGAAAAATGAAAAAAAAAACATTGAAAACGATTACGACTGTTGTTGTTGGCCACGCCGACGACGGCAACGGCAATGACGAAAATTTCTAATGGCGACGGCGACAATTATGCACACACACATACAAATACACATTCGAATTGTTGATGATGGCGTCGAAGACATTGCTGGCTGGCTGGCGGGCTGTTAGGCCGACTGGCTGGGGCACGCGGTGCAGGTGAGTGTGTTTGTACGCTAACGGTGAATACGACGACGTCAAAATTCCAATGCAATTGAATACAAAAATTTGGATATATTTTTTGTGCAAACATTTGAATGAAAAAAAAAAAAACAATTTACATATACATACATATACATACATATGTATATGCATGACTGTTTTTTTGGCACTTTATATAAGACATTATATGCTTTACATTTTATATCCTAGCTATATGCTAAATGCATACATATATATGTATAGATATACATATATACTTATATATATGTACATTTTTATATAGATGCAACTGACATTTCGGCTTTATTGTTGTTGTTGTTGTGACTGTATGCCACTACTGCGCGTTGACAGTGGGCACGACATTGCATTGGCGACAAGTGCGGCCCCTCTCAACGACTCAATGCAATTACAACTGCTGCTAGGCACATACATATGCATATTTACTTGGTACATATGCCAGTAGCTATATTTTTTGTTTTTTTTTTTGTAAATATTAAGCTAGTTATATGTTTGCATTACCCCTTTCCGTTGGTGAGTGCAACGCCGCAGCGTACAGGCGTAAAAAAGCAAAAAAAACTGAGCTTTGCTGCTGCAACAATAAACACCTGTCGGCTACCAACACTTTTAACCGTTAACTATATTTTTTTAAATATTTTTTATTGTAAATTTTTTTATTAAATTATTTTATTTAAATTTTTAATTTTTTTCTGCAATTATTTATAACTTTTTACCGTTTTAAACACTGAATTTCTTTGATATTTTTTTTTGTATTTTCTGTGAGTGTTTTTTCAGAGTGTTTTGGCCCGTTTTGTACGTCCGCAGCGCTTGAAGGTGTCGAAGTAACTAAATCACACACAAAAATGACAACACACATTTCGAGTGCTTGTTCGTCGTCGTCGTCGATGACGATGAGATTGCCGAGTCGTCGCCAGCGCTTTCGTCGAAGAAACAGCTGCGTTATCGTCAACAACAACGCCAACAAAAAGCAAACAACAAAAAAGTCGAGCAAATAGATATACATATATAAAACTTATATATATATACACAGCAGAAGATGTCTACTAAGAAACAACAACAATAACAGCAAATAGTAAAAAAATGTAGAAAAGTGAAAAGTAAATAAATAAAAGCGTAAAAAAGTGGAGCAGCAGCCGTTTGGCAGCGATGCGCGGGGGGCAGCCATTGGCGTTCGTACGCGCTCGCGTATGAGCAACTAATTCGCAAAGCCAAAGGCAAGTGGCTAATGATAGCGCAGCAGTGATTCGAATGCTCGTCTATTTTACTATAGATACTTCACATTAGTGTGCGCCTGAGTGTGTATGTGTGTGTGTGTGTGAATTTTTTATATATATAAATTGCATATATGCTCGTTTAACACGAAAGGACTGCGAGCTTTTGCTGCTGTGCTTTTGCGCTCAGCGCGGAGATTGCTGGCGAGCTTTCTGTAACTAGCCGAGCAAAACAGGCGGATATATGTGCATATATATGTATAAGTATAACTATATATATACGATTACTGCTGCTGCAATCTATATAAAAATAGTTATGATAACAACAAGGCCAACAGCAACAACAAAAGTAAGTTAGTAAGTGAAAACTGTGCAGAAGTAGCAAAGGCAGTCGACAGATACTCGGCAGCTTTAAGGCTTGTAATGTGTGCGTACATTTGCCATAGCTCATTTTCACTACAAACACATATACACATACACGCAGCTATATATATGCACGCATGTATGTGTAACGGCTGTAACGGCAGGGGCAGCAGCGAACGCACGAAGTGTAGCACGACTGACTGTAGAGTAGAGTAGGTTATGCATTCGTGTTAAAAATAGCACAAACCACTACAACACAAACAAAAACAACAGCAACAACAGCAAAAACAACAATTTACAACCATCCACTAATAAGTTGCTGTTCGCAGTTATCCTTTGACGCCGTCGAGACGTGCCGATGTTTATATGCTTGAGGTAGGATTGTGGGGCGTGAGCTGTAAAAATCCACACACACAAGCACACGTACCTACATACATACATACAAACTACATATTAAGTAATACATGTAAGGGCGCGGTAAGGGTGGAGGGTAGCTAAGCTGCAGCTGGTTCAGCAGCTGAAAGTCGAAGCATATGATAAGCAAAGCCGAGCAGCGGATTGCAGTGGGGTCAGCGGGGTAGTTTTTGGCGAGAATATGCTGCTGCTTTTGTTATGCTTGCATGTAGTGGTAACATGTAGGTTTTATTTTATCACACGAGTGTAGTGGTTAGCTGGCGGCACTGCGATTTACGTGGCATTGGAGGCGTATGAGCGACGCGACGCAACGGCTGTGGCATTGCTTTGCGCAAATGAGGTCTCGTGGGCTGTGGTGATTAGAAGGAAAGCCCCCACAAAAACTACTAAGTGAAAAAAACAAAAAAAAAGAACGCCAAAAAAAGAATAAAAAAAAAACACCAAAAAAACGCATTATTAAGCTGAGGCAGTAGAGGTAAAATGCCCTTTTTAATTTTTGACAAGGGTTTTTCTGCATTTTCTCATGTGTTAAGGTAAAAAGATGTGTGTGTGCGCACACTAAAGTTACTAAAGGTGCTAAAAATAAAACTTTAAGGCGTAAAAAAAATAATTCAAATTATTTTCGTTAAGCGACGTGCGAAAGGTTTGCCAAATAAATTATTTAGAATTAATTTTCTCACTCTAATTGGAATAAAAAAACCGTTATCGGCTTCATTCAACATGCCGAGTTGTCTTTTGAAACCCTTTTCAAGCAGAAACTGAATTTTTGTTTTGCTGCAAGTATAACAGTTAACTTTAAGTTATGTAGTTTAGTTTTTGTTCTCATGTCGATAATCACATAGTGAATTCCGATCAAGTAACACGAAACTCTTCTTCTTTACAAGCGGAGACACGTTTCCGCGGTTACAGCCGCAATTTGCCGCCAATTGAAGATTCCAAGCAAAGTCAGGTCCTTCTCCCCTTGGCTTTTCCAACGGAGTGGAGATCTTTCTTTTCCTTGAAAAAAAAAAAAAAAAGAGTCGGAGTCCGAGGAAGACGACGACATGAGTTTCGGTCTCTTCGACTAAACAACTCAATATTAAAATTGACCCGGCGGGTGCTGCGTCGAATAGTCGAATACTTTCAGAACTGGTGTGATTCCGTCTCTTCGGATGACATGACCAAGTCAGCGTAGCCGCTGTGTCGCTGTTCGCTGAGCTTTGTCAATCTCGTCGTATATCCCGTACACCTCATCGTTCAATCAAATGCGATATTCGTCGTAGGCAATGCGCAAAGGACCATAAATCCTCCGCAGACCCTTTTTCTCTGAAATTCGTAACGTCGACTCATCAGATCTTGTCATCGTCCATGCTTCTGTAAGACACTATTTTAGAAGATTGTACCTACTCTATTAATTTCTACAGCTCCAATGGAGTACAATGAAGTCGCACGATAGGGAGTCGCCTTGCCTGAAACCTCGTTTGGTATCGAACGGCTCGGAGAGGTCCTTCCCGATCCTGATGGAGTTTTGGGTATTGCTCAACGTCAGTTTACACAGCCGTATTTGTTTTGCGGGGATACCAAATTCAGACATTGCAGCATAAAGGCAGCTTCTTTTCGTGCTGTCGAAAGCAGCTTTGAAATCGACGAAGAGGTGGTGTGTGTCCATTCTCCTTTCACGGGTCTTTTCCAAGATTTGGCTCATGGTGAATATCTTGTGGGTTGTTGATTTGCCAGGCCTAAAGTCACACTGATAAGGTCCAATCAGTTTGTTGACGGTTGGCTTTAATATTTCACACAATACGCTCGATAAAACCTTATATGCGATGTTGACGAGGCTTATTCCACTGAAGTTAGTGCAGATTGTGGGCTTTTGAGGATTAAACAGAGCACAATTACATTACAATTGTCGGGCATACCTTCTTCCGACCATATTCTACAAAGAAACTGATGCATGCTCCTTATCAGTTCTTCGCCACTGTATTTGAATAGCTCGGTCGGCAATCCATAGGCTCTCTCCGCTTTGTTGCTTTTCAGACGGGTAATTATTGGAACTTCTTTATGGTCGGGCAATGGAACGTCCTTTCATCGGGATCGACTGGGGAATCCACCATCTCCTGGTGTTAGCTTTAGCTGCCGTTCATACCATTTGTTATCTTCATTGGTGGTGTTCATTACGTGGCGGGTCACAAACCACACACACAACTCTGGGAAGGGAATGTTTCGCCTTCTCACTTGTGTTCACCTACAAACGAATGTTTTTTTGGCTACCCAGAGGATACTTGGTCTAAGACCGCAAGTCGTGAGATGCTTGAACTATGTGTAAAAGAATGTTTGTGGCCACTCCAAAGAGAATAGCGCTCAGAGAACTTTCCTCACTTCTGTGAACTTCTGCACATGACAGCATCTATAAGAGGCTACTACCAAAAAAAAAATAATATTTTTGGCTTGCTGGGTAATATGAGTACTCAATTTTAAAGCAAACACAAAGAGAGACATAAAAAGCCGAGAAGTTTTTTGTATAGAAAATCTAGTGGTAATGAGCTGTTGCATTATTGACGAACCAATGTCGTTATAGCGAAGAAGGAAGGACGAAGGGATGAAAAATAAAGACGACAAACGCCAGTGATAATCATCAATTTATAATTTTATGCGCATTTGCAAGTCTTTCCTAAGTAAATTTGTTAGGTAGTGCAGAAGAACGCAGTAGATTCGGCTGTAGATTAAGGTTGGTGGCGGCGTAGGCGCCAAATTTTAAAGCTTGGTTATAATAGCATATATTTTCCATATAGTTTTCCATTTCCTTTCCTACCATTTCCGACAATCCAACAGCTACTGGGAATTTCAGTGCAATAACATGGCTTAACCCACATCCAAGCGCAGCGGAATTATGCTAATCTTTTGCGAAAAACACTTGACTACGCGATTATACCAGCTATGCTACACTAAGACTGATAAAACGTGGGAAGGCGCACTGGAACAGCGAAAGGGTAAATGGTGTCGGCGGCGCGGAGGGCGGGTTGGCGGCAATTGCGTTAAAAGCAATTTACTGACATTGGAGCACAGTGATATAAATAAAAAATGGAAAATTCCCTCTGACATATATGCACACCAATATAACGGTAAATACCTTTATTAGCTGCTAAGGCAGCAGACAGCTGGTCCCAGAGTGGGGGCGGGGGGGCTAATATGCAGAAGTGCGCATTTATTCCTGTGATTTTGCTGTTGTTGCAGTGTGGGGGCGCGTTGTGGGAGTTGTCTGCATTAAAGATTTAAGGTAAAACCGCACATGCTGATGGGCGTTGGGAATTAGAAATAAATAAATGCGGCGGCACACTAGAAGCATGCTTGTTAATGAAATATGTACATATATACATATATACTTATACATATGTAAGGAGAATCGAGTTTTCATTTTAGACGCATAAATGTGTTGAAAATTGGAAATTTTGTGGGTTGGTACAATATTTTAGACTGTATGGCAAAGTTGTGTTATTTAAAAAAGAAAAAATGCTGTTTGACAATTTTGAAGACAGGCGACTACTGGCATTTTAATAACAAAATTGAAAGCAATTATCGATTGGGGACTATTTTGAAAGCTGCAACATTA
This sequence comes from Bactrocera correcta, assembly GCA_027475135.1. Taxonomy (NCBI): domain Eukaryota; kingdom Metazoa; phylum Arthropoda; class Insecta; order Diptera; family Tephritidae; genus Bactrocera; species Bactrocera correcta. The sequence continues at coordinate 157,053,691 of CM050323.1, forward strand.
ATGTAGTCGAATGAGTGAACATTTTTTTCAAAAAACAAAAATGCCGTTATTTGTTAAACACACCTCGTATTAGGTTTACCACGAAGTTTGTAATACCCAGAAGGTAAAATTAGAGACCATATAAGAAATATAAAAAAAAAGATCAGCGTGATGATTTGCATAGATTTAGACATATCCGTAGTACATCCGCCCATGTGTTCGTCTGTCAGTCTGTATTTAGTAACCTACGTCTTCAGTTTTTGAGATATCAACCTGAAAATTGGCACACGTTATTTTTCTCTAAAAAGCTACTCGTTTGTTGGAATCGTCACTATATCATATACCTGCTATAAAAACTACGAAGCTGTGTTCCTTTGCATCCACCCGAAAGGTCCCAAAATGTTCCAATCAGCGGCTACTAAATATATGAGAAAGTCGAAGGGCATTTGTACAGAAGTGGCTACAGCGATATACAGTGGCTAAAAATGTCGATGATTTACCAGAACGTGGTTCGATAGGAAAAGTGAACAAAAAAGATGAAAAAAGAATAGTGAATCTGTTATCGCGGAATCCTGTTTTCACATTGCGG
>CM050323.1:157055258-157098123 GCA_027475135.1 Bactrocera correcta
ATACCAATACCAATACCAATACCAATACCAATACCAATACCAATACCAATACCAATACCAATACCAATACCAATACCAAAACTAATAACAATATTAATACCAATAGAACCAACACCAATCAAAATATCGCTGGCAAAAAAATAACAGTATCAATATACCAGTACCATTACCAGTGCAAATACTAACATCATTACCAATACCGAAACTACTATGAATATCGATACTAATGCAATTATTAATACCAATTTCAATGTCAATACTAAAAATAAAACAAATAACGATAACATAAATACCAGTATCAATACCAAAATCAAGACGAATGTCCATATCAAATCCCAATACTAATAAAATAGCAATACTAAGTACCACTACCAGTACCACTTCCAATACCAATAACAAATCTAATAACAATATTTGTGCCAATAGCAGTACCATTACCATTACCAATATCAATACAATTACAAATACCAATATCAATACCAATACCAATATGTTATCCCAATACCACTATTTTATTGGTAGTTGCAATACCATTACTAAGTACCAGTACCAGTATAAGTACCATTACCATTACCAATACAATTACAAATACCGAAACCAATACCAATTAAATTACATATGCCAATACAAATAACATATTGTTGCATTAACATATACCACTATTTTATTGGTAGTTGCAATACCATTACTAAGTACCAATACTAATACCACATCCAACTTACAAATTTTATGCTAAAATCAATAAAAATACCAATACCAGTACAAGTACCAGTACCATTACCATTACCAATATAATAACAATACCAGTACCAATACCGAAACCAATACCAATTCAATTACACATGCCAATACAAATAACATATCAGCAAGAATAACTGTCACTATCATTACTGACTATCATTACCAATACCAATACCATTACCAATACCAATTTTCAAAACAACGGTATATTTCAATTACAAATGCCAATACAAATAGTCTGTATATCAGCAAGAATAATTGCACCAATCTCAATACCGATACCAATACCATTACCAATAGCAATTTTCAAATCAATGGTAAATGAATATCACTTGAAAACATGATGAAATGATGAATTCGTTAGACTCACTGGGATCAATATATTCCTACAAAGCAATCGAACTGTAGCTGCAAGTGAGACAGATATCGCAGCGATTTCCAGCATTTCAATTACATTTCTGAACATACAGTAGCAGCATTTTAGGCGCATAACAGCTTCCACTTAAAATATCCAAAGTTATTTGAAAAAGAAATTACAATGAACCTAAAGTCATTTGCTATAACGATATTGCAAGAACAATAACAACTGCAGGCACATATACAAACCGGCAGCACACCCAAAACAAACAACAATAACAAATGGAATTCAAGCAAAAGCAACCACAACAACAAAACATAGAATTTAAGCAATAGCCGAGAAATAAACATTAAAATGACGGCTACAAGGACGAAAAACAGTTAATTTACATGAATCGGAATGCCAACGACGATGCTGGCGAAGGTAAATGAAAAAGAAAGCCGACAACAATTTAGAAAATGTACAATACATTGGTGCGTGAGTGTGTGTGTGTGTGAAGAAAGTGAAAGAGTAGACATGTATAAAAATAATTTGCATAATATAAGCGCATTGTTGTTGTTGGCTGTAGCTTGGCGCTTGTTTTGCCTGTGCTGTCGTCATTACGCGGCAATGATACGCTCGCTTCGACCAATGCCAACTATTGTTATAGCTAGCGACATAGAGTTGTTGTTGTTGTTACTCAGCGGTTATTATATTGTTGTCACAGCGGTAAGGCAGCACCGTTATATTAATACGTATATGAAGAATATATGCAAATGTGTGCGCTGTATTATATAGGCAGATATATTTAAAGCTCGCGAGGTTCGCCATTCACACACCTGCCAAATGGCCTGCCAATGCGCCTAGCGAGGGAACACGAAATAGAAAGGATAATAGAAGCGCTAAAAATGTGTGTCTGAATGTCGAGCATATAAAAAGTGCACGCACACATAAAGGGTAATTTTTTAAGAGCTTGATAACTTTTTTTAAAAAAAAAACGCATAAAATTTGCAAAATCTCATCGGTTCTTTATTTGAAACGTTAGATTGGTTCATGACATTTACTTTTTGAAGATAATTTCATTTAAATGTTGACCGCGGCTGCGTCTTAGGTGGTCCATTCGGAAAGTCCAATTTTGGGCAACTTTTTCGAGCATTTCGGCCGGAATAGCCCGAATTTCTTCGGAAATGTTGTCTTCCAAAGCTGGAATAGTTGCTGGCTTATTTCTGTAGACTTTAGACTTGACGTAGCCCCACAAAAAATAGTCTAAAGGCGTTAAATCGCATGATCTTGGTGGCCAACTTACGGGTCCATTTCTTGAGATGAATTGTTGTCCGAAGTTTTCCCTCAAAATGGCAATAGAATCGCGAGCTGTGTGGCATGTAGCGCCATCTTGTTGAAACCACATGTCAACCAAGTTCAGTTCTTCCATTTTTGGCAACAAAAAGTTTGTTAGCATCGAACGATAGCGATCGCCATTCACCGTAACGTTGCGTCCAACAGCATCTTTGAAAAAATACGGTCCAATGATTCCACCAGCGTACAAACCACACCAAACAGTGCATTTTTCGGGATGCATGGGCAGTTCTTGAACGGCTTCTGGTTGCTCTTCACCCCAAATGCGGCAATTTTGCTTATTTACGTAGCCATTCAACCAGAAATGAGCCTCATCGCTGAACAAAATTTGTCGGACGTAAAGCGCGAAACACATTTCGAACCGAACACTGATTTTGGTAATAAAATTCAATGATTTGCAAGCGTTGCTCGTTAGTAAGTCTATTCATGATGAAATGTCAAAGCATACTGAGCATCTTTCTCTTTGACACCATGTCTGAAATCCCACGTAATCTGTCAAATACTAATGCATGAAAATCCTAACCTCAAAAAAATCACCCGTTACATACATATATACACATGCAGTGTCTGTATTACTCAGTTGTTTGCTTGTCGCTTGGTGTGCTAATGCCTTCTATATTAAATACAAAAACAATATGAAAGGAAAAGCAGAAAAACATTTAAGTTCGGTTGCACTGAAGCTATTATACCCTACACAAATAAAGTTTTTTTCATACAAGAACAAAATTGTGATTGGCCACCTTGTATGGCAGCTATATGCTATAGAGGTACGATCTGCAAAATTTGTTCGAAAACTGCAGCGGTGCCTTGGAAAATACTCCATACCAAAAATTCGGGAAGATATCTCGTCAAATCAAAAACTTTTCCATACAAGCACTTTGTTCCGATTATTCAGTTTATAACTAGCCATATGCTATATTGAGCCGATCTCGGCGTTTCCGACACATAAACAGCTTATTGGAGAGAAATGGACGTGTACAAAATTTCAGTACGATATCTCATAAACTAAGAAACTAACTGACGCTCACACAGTCCAATAAAAGCACAGACCGGCAGACAGTCAGACAGTCCAATTCCACTGCTCTTCATGCTGATCAATTCTATACATATTTTATAGGGTCTCACTCAAACTCAAAACGAGTACCCCCCTTTTCAGGGTATAGAAAAATCTAAACAGCCAACTGCGCAGGCTGAAGGATAATTTTTTGCTTGCGAAGACGGCAGGGGAAATTAAAATACCACGCAATGTCATTTTCATTGTTGTCAGCGCCGCCAACTTGTCTGCGCTGAAAGCGCCAACTTTTCGCCGTGTTTTTGCCTTGTTTTCGCCTTGCTGCGCCCATTATGTATACACATAAATAAAACTAACTGTGCGGAGCTAAAAATGTACGCGCTGCCTGGCGGCTCAAGCGAGTCAAATACGCCCATATTTAGCGAGCAAGCAAGTGAAAGTGTCGCCAGCGTTAGTTGGGTGGGGGAGGATGGCTGAGAAACTCTTTAACTTAAAGCCCACGCCGTTTTATCATGCACGTTTTCATTATATAACTGTAATTGAATTCGAAGACAATGCAATAAGACGTTTATGTTGTGGAACTAAGGCGCAAGTAATGAAAAGGAATTTGCGAAAAACCGAAAGTAAATTAGTTGAGTAAATATTGCTTTAAGTACAAAATGGCGACGCCTATGAGCACAAAGGGAATTTGGAATTTTCCCTAAAATAATGGAAGTTTATTTTAGTCAAGGAAAGAAAAAGAAATGTTGAATATTTGAAATATTCAAGTCACTTTGGCATAATGAAGTTTGGAAACACTTAATGTCACTGAGGGGATTATACATAGATTACAAGCATGTCAAATATGGTAGAGATTTTCAGTGTACCCTGCATCTAAATACACATACACCAACTGGCCATCGTAGCGGATTAGTATCCGCAAGTCTATGGAAAATTGAATTAGGCGGTGACATGCTTGTATTGACTCAAAAAAATACGAAAGGAACAGAATTTATTCTGAGTCCGGGTCAAATTTGATCACATGTTAATAGAGTAAAGGATTTAATAGAAGAGCGGACTTGAAGTAATACTCCATGTTGTTGTTTTTGTGGCATAAAATAGTACTCGAATAGTTTTAGAGGAAGTTGAAAGGGAAAGTGCAGCAATCTCTACCTGTGTCCGTTGGAAGGACTTACCAAACTATTTCGTCCGAGAGACCTTGGACGGATAACAAAAACAGGGTTCGTTCCGTTTACGTAGGTCCGACTTTCGTAGGAACGAAGTGATGGCGATTCAGATCCTCTCAGTTGAAAATATTGATCACATCCCTCAATTGTGGCAAATTAATACTTCGAATAAGCAAACATGAAAAACGCATAGGCATAGACAATATAAATACAATAGTGATGATACGTAGTGATGTTGTTGTTGTAGCAGCAGAATTCTGCCGAGTTGACAGTCCTTGGCCGGATAAAAGTCCGGGTCCGTTCCGGTTACGTAGACCCGACTGTCGTGGGAACGGGGGACGTAGTGATCTTTTTCTTTGCCTATTAATATCAACAGATCCCACATAATACTACCTATGTATGTATATAAGAACTATCATAGAAATACTTCTTCTTTCTGAAACCCACTTCCTAAGTGGTATAGCCGCTAAGTAGTGCTCCACTGAACTATGTTAATTCTAGTACAATGAATTTTAGGAGGCGCAACATCTTTAAGAAGGATAGCTGTCAAAGGAATCACATTACTTTGACACAAACGATAACTATATTTTGGTATATTATTATGCCACAATTTATATCGGAAAAAGACTTTTGAAAACCTAAGTCCAGACAAGGTTATTAATAGTTAACGTTTACCTTCCAAAGTGTTCGTAGTATTATATTGAACTGAATATACAAGAATAAGTTCGACAGTCTGAACTTTTTGGGACCACAACTCAAAATCAATCATCGAAGTGCTATATGGTTTCAACTCGATACAGTTACAAGTTGTCCAGTGGTGGTATATTGACTTTTCTCGCTTGGAAACCAATAATTATCAAATAAAGAATTCAGTAGTCCATAAGTATTTCGATGAACTCGCAACAGTTGTAAATTAACATCCAAGGGGCGTTCCAAAGTAAACAGGAATCCAGCGCCCCCCGATGGCGCCATCTATATGTCGAAAGGTGCGTTAGAATATGCTATCTTTATCGATTGTCCAGTGAGAATTTCATGACATTTCATTGATTGGAAGTAAAGTTATTACGTTTCAAGTGTCAGTATGTTTGTGTTATCGGTGCGAAAATGAGCTTCGAACAAAGAGTTAACATTAAATTTTCTTTTAAAATTGGTAAAACTTATACCGAAACGTTTCAATTGATGAAACAAGTTTATGTAGATGATTGCCTATCCCATATTAGAGTGTTCGAGTGGTTTCAACGTCTTCAAAGTGGTCGTGAGAACATTAATGACGACCAATATGTTTGCCAATCAAAATCCGTGATCACCGGAAATTCCAACGAAACTGTTCATGAATTCATCAAAAATCAGTCGAAATACGAAATCATCATTGAAAATGATGGAAATGGAATTGAACATCTTCAAAACACCAATTTATCGCATTTTAACCGAACATTTGAGCTTACGAAAGGTGTGTGCGCGGTTTGTTCCGCACAAATTGACTGACGACCAAAAATTGCTTTGAATCCAACATTCGAAGGACATCATTAAAACGGTTTATTTGACCGAAAATCACATTTTTACCATTACCACACCCCGTATTCATCTGATATATCACCGTGCGACTTCTTCCTTTTCGGAAAAATGCATTTGCCCATGAAAGGAAAGCAGACGTAGTGGTCCTTCAAATGGCTTGCACCGGCATACTGGCGGCCATACCGTCCAAGGAGCTAAAACACTCGTTCGACATGCTTTTGGACTGTATTGAAGCAGCAGCAAGCTATGTTGAATAAAATAAATTGATTTTGCCGAAAAAACCATTTGTTCTGCTTTTTTTTTAGGTCCTCTTTACTTTGGAACACACCTCGTACAGCAGCTTATTAACAAGATGCTACTGCGGGCCAAAAATAGTAAAATTATTTAGTTTAAATTTCGCGCGAAATCCCATACGTCGAAATATTTCTTTTTCTAGAGTGATATGAATGTCAGCGACATCTGTGACAAATTTCACATCAAAATAATAATTAGTTTTTAGTATACGCTTGTCTTGCTGAAGTACATAAAGTGCTTTCGGCGATTTTTGTGATTTTTTAAAATTATTCAAAAAAGAAGTTCCTTTAAAATTTGTGTGCGCAATCAAATTTCCGGTGCCGAAACGTTCTCAATGTCGAAAAAGACCTTCAGTGATAATTGTTTGTCGTGAACAAGTTTTTTCATTGGTACAAATTATTCAAAGAGGGTCAAAGTGTTTTGACAACGAACCACATCCGGGGCGGCCGTCAACTTCAATTAATGATCAAAACGTCAATAAAATAAATATCTTACTGGCATTCCTGTAATATCGAAAGATTCAGTGAACATAATTTTGAAAGATCATTTGGGCGTGAACAAAAGGGAAAGCCCGACTGGTTCCAGAATCACTCAATTCTTACGAAAAACAACGTCGCTTTAACGTCTGTGAAAGAATGCTTTCCAGTTACCAGGATTTATGAAATTTATTGTTACTAGCGATGAGTCTTGGATCCATGCTTACGACACGGAAACAGACGATCAATCGGGCAAAAATGAGCCGAAGCCGAAATAAACACGTAAAAGCAGATCCAAAATCAAGGTTATGTTGACAGTTTTCAACGATTATCGACGTGTGGCGCATTTCGAATTCCTTGCGAACGGCCAAAGTGTCAATAGTTATACTATTGAGCGTTATACGTCATTTGTGCGAAGCTATTCGTAAAAATAGACCGAAATTTTGGGCCGACAACTCTTGGTTTTTACAGAATGATAATGCACCGTCGCATACTGAATTGGTTCCTCGTGCGATTTTCGACAAATTTTCAAACACTATCGTGACGAAACCACCATATTCGGGGATTTTAATTCCGTGTGACTTCTGGCTTTTTAGCAATCGAAACGACCGCTCCGGGGGGAAGGCTGTTCCGGAAATTGACTCTAACAACTGTTTCGTGGATTGGGGAAAACGTTGATACAATTGTTTTGTGGTCAAGGAAGATTACTTTGAGGCGAACGACTTAGATTTTTAAGAATAAATTAAGAATTTTCAAATTATGAACAAAGTCTTACTATTTTTATACCCTGAATAGAGTATATTAAGTTTGTCACGATGTTTGTAACACCCAGAAGGAAGCGTCGGAGACCCTATAAAGTATATATATAAATGATCAGTATGTTGAGCTGAGTCGATTTAGCCATGTCCGTCGGTCTGTCCGTCTGTCCGTCTGTCTGTATATATACGAACTAGTCCCTCAGTTTTTAAGATATCCTTTTGAAATTCTGCAAACGTCATTTTCTCTTCAAGAAGCTGCTCATTTGTCGGAACGGCCGATGTCGGACCACTATAACATATAGCTGCCATATAAACTGAACGATCGGAATCAAGTTCTCATATGGAAAACTTTCGCATTTGATAATGTATCTTCACCAAATTTGGTGTAGATTATTTTCTAGGTCAAAAAAGTAATATCCGAGAAAATTGTTCAGATCGGTTAACTATAGCCTATAGCTACCATACAAACTGAGCGATCGGAATCAAGTTCTTGTATGGACAACTTTCACATTTGACAAGATATATTCACGAAATTTTGTATATATTATTTTCTAAAGCAACAATGTAATCTCCGAAGAAATTGTTCAGATCGGTTAACTATAGCATATAGCTTCCATACAAACTGGACACATGGTTACTAACAGAAATGCACCTGTGAAGGGTATTTAGCTTCGGTGCAACCGAAGTTAACGTTTTTCTTGTTTTTTCTTATAGTTGTATACTTGAATAGTTAAACTGTGAAAAATTAAAAAAAAATGTTTTTTTTTTTTTATCTCTAAACTAGAATACCCTTTTAGTGTTCTGACAACCTCGTAACTAACGTAAAAATGTTTGAATAAATGTTTGCTATTAAGAGATATTTCCGATTTTTAAGCTATGAAAAAATTAATTTTAATTAAAACCCTGTTATGCAGCAGTGAATTTTTGAAAAATTTGTGTGCTTTTCTTAGCAACCAGATTTCACTGCTTTCTAAGATATTTCATGTTTTAGTGTCTTAGTCGTGTCTTGTATATATTTATATATACATGTAAACACAAATACGTTCAAACACACACACATAAGAATGAATGTTTGATATGTGCATATCCTTCACTCAAGGTTACCAGAGCACTCGTATGACTCGGTGACATGGCTGATGCTTGTAGCTGCTAGCACCAGCCGAAAGGGGCTGCATTTTCTCATTTCAATGATGAAAACGTCAATTGAAATGCTGAAGAAATTTACCTAGCAACGGTAAAAACGAGCGTGCATGTCACGATGATGCTGCTGTTGTTAGTGCTAATGGACACATAAATTATTGTAGCGCCGAGCAGTGTATGGCTTATCGTTCTACCGTCGTGGCAGATCCTTTCAGCACTCGGCAGTTACTATCGTGTTTATATGACTTTTGTGGTAGTCATGCATGTGTTTGTATGCAAGTGTATGTGTGTTTTTACATTGCTAGCATAATAATTCTGTGACGGGTAATAATTTTGCGCTTTAATTGCGGCATTTGCTCGTTGATAATTATGTGAGGACTTTTGCATGCAGATAACTGTGTGGACCAAGCAATCACAGTGACATGTTTCATAGAAAACACTAACGACACACAAACACACATACAAATATTGAAACCTTTCACAGCTTGCCAATAGCAGTTATCCTAGCCAGCTTCTATTATTAACAACCCCCTGCCCGGCGCACATTTTGCGGTTGGCGCTACCTTTTCAGTGTTGTTAATTTTATGTGTTGCTTGTTGTCACATTCGGTATTATCATTATTGTTGTTTTCTGCTCGACGCATTCGCGAGCCTTAATTACACCTGCCGCCAAAGGCTAAAATTGAGTTTTCCTGTTCACGTGCTGGCGCTTGTACCGCAGGGGAGAGGGGAGGGTACTAAGTATACGCTGTCAAGCCATAGCTATTCACATTGTCTACAACAACAGGGGGTATATGCTTAAAATAACGCAAAACACGTGGCCGCAGGTGGTGGCGTAATAACTGGTTTGGCCGTGTGCGTGCGGATTTAGTGGCATCCTCAATAAGATAAGATAAGCACAGTCTTGTACAGCTTAATACTAAAACGCACACACACACAGATATTTATTTGTGTATTTATGCTGTTATATAAAGTCATGCATATTTTAAAAACAGCACATCATCCATCTTTGATACGCAGCCGCGCGCCGCATTGTTGTCGGCGTCAGGTGTGACCACAGCTTTTTGATGAAACCTTTTCAACCACCAATTTGGCAAATGAATATTTATAAACTCACACACTGTTCACACAGCGCCTGGCAGTAAACACATACTATATATACATAACTAACCTTGAATACACAGAAATGTTGTAGAATAGCTTAAGTCGAGTTAAGTGAATTTTAATAATTTTCAATATTTTGAGCAACTTTTTCGCGACTCCTTGCTTAGCTTTGTCGAAAACACAATTTTATAAGTGAAAGCTTCAATTGATATTAAATTAACTTTAGAGGCTATGATCAGCATTTCAACAGGGACCAAAAAAATGGAACTATCACTAAGTCGACTTAAGCTGTTTATGTTGTTATAATTTCCGCACTCACACAGTTTTTCCAATTATGTCTGTACATGCATGTTATGAATATTATTTGACTTATTGTCTTTACATACATATATACTCTGTATGTAAATACGATTAAGTCGTAGTTGTAGGTATGTGAGAAATATTTATTGTTGTCTTCAAAAGCTCGAAGCAATGGCAGTTGGTGAGCACAATCAAAGTAAAAGTATTCAGCATTGGACATAATTTTCTAATTTCTCTCAAACGTAGTCATTAAATATTCATACGATCCTTATAAGAACCTTCTAAAAATTAAATAACGGGTGTTCCAAGTAGATTCACTTTTTTCAAAGTCTTGGTCTTCTTATGACAGATCATGCGTGAGTCCTGTTAAGCTGTCATTTTATTTTTGTTCAGAATTTTTTTGGCATTTCATCATGGAAGGACTTTGGCCTGAACAACGTTTAAAAATCGTTCAACTTTATTACGAAAATTTCCTTTTCTATAAAGAATGTATTTCGCGCGCTTCTCTCAACTTATGGTCAACATAATCGACCTACTGGCTGTACTATTCGCAACACCATCACCCATCTTGAGACCCATTCATTATTAGATAATATTCGACCGACCATATCAGGTCCAGCACGCAGTGAAGAAAATATACCAGACGGAGCTGAGAGTATGCGCGAAAACTGTGGAGAGTCGATTCGTCGCCGTTCGCAGCAATTCGGACTGTCGTATGTAACGACTTGGCGCATTTTACGTCGAAATCTTAAATTGAAAGCGTACAAAACGCAGCCTGTGCAAGAACAGCAGACGCTCGACCTTTCCAAGCGATATCGCTTCACTCTATGGGCTCTTGGAAAGTTCCAAGAAGATCCGACGGTTTCAAGCCAAATTTTGTTCAACAATGAGGTCCATTTCTGGCTCAATGGCGCATTTGGGATTTAAAAGTAACCTGAAAAGATTCAAGAGCTGATATTTCATCTAAAAAAACAAAGATTTGCTATGATTTGGGGGGGATCGAGTGATATCATACCGTTAAACTTTTTCCTGTGGGGTTACGTACAGTATAAAAAACCACCATCCCGCTTCAAATCAGGCCTTGGAACAAAACATCATGCGTGTCTTTCGCCAGTTGTGAGTCGAAAGGGTCGAACGTGTCATCGAAAATTCAAAGGATAGGCCCAGGTAACGTTCTGTTTCGAAAAGGTTGGACCATAGGTAGAAGGGTTTAACCCCAATTATGCCATTCACTGTGAGGGAGTCGGTAAATATTTTTATGACTCCACTGTGAAAGACAGGCAGTACACGTCTAATGTTAGTTGAGTCCGTAGTCTGGTCGGCGTATTGTCTTATGTCGTCGACGTTGTTAAGGAAGGACCTCCTGATGCTCCTAGTAGGCATCACTTCAAGCAGATGATTACATCGAAGAGTAAACTCTTGATATTTTTTTTCACACGAGGGATATGTGGATGAGGTGCAGTCGTTAAGCTGGAGACGCAGTAAGCTTTTTAAAGAATATTTCAAAGCTTAGAGTCAAAGTTTTCAATAAGGAGGTTTCCATCAAGCACAGTTTTTGGGTTACCGGAACACCGTAGCATTTTGCAAGCAGAGGTGGCTGTCCTTAAGGTAGCAGTGGATGTATTTCTCTCAAAGGCCCCCCCCCCCCCTCTTTCAGGGAGGACATCCACTTTGATAGCAATTCTCTCACTGTGCATACTAAAGTAATCAAAGAGTGTCTGTTCTTACTAACGATAGCATCAAGCTACTTCTTAATAAATAGATTCGCTTGGGTGTCTTGTCATTGCGAAATCGCTGGAGACTATAAATCTGCTGAAATCCCAACACATTTATATTGATTACCGCGGATTGGCAGCGGGTGAGGTTTCCTCTGTCTTCTGAGTTTCTTGCGCTGGAACTCTACACTTCAAGTGAACTTAGCAGGGTTGTTCAACAATAAGCAGCTGTCTGCCTGCAAAGATCCTGTTGGCTTGGTGCGGAACGCAGGAGATCTTCTGGATTATTAGCTCTCATATAGGGTTTATCTAGCGCAATCACAATACTTCTCAGGAGTGTAGAGTTCCAGGCATTTTCTTCTACATTATTTAGCTTTTAAAAGATTAACGTTGCAAAATTTGGATTTATCTTTGGTGAACTTGGCGAAATAGTGGGAATTAATAACAGCCGCCTCAACAAATTTGTAACTGCATCAAAACGCTTTGTCTGCCAAAACATTCCCACTTACGTACCATACAATCATCCTTAGTATTATAGATATAAATTTGTATGAACTTTACTCGCAATAATCTCAAAAATGTTATTCAAAAATACCCTAACATCCTACCTCAAAACTAAAAAACAAATAATAATTTCATATTCACTTACCTGATACTAAAAAAAAACTACAGATCAAATCATTATAATAAATTCTGTAGAATCTTATTTAATATATATCGAAAACTACATATTTCTTGCATTAACGATATTATATAATTATATGTGTCTCAACGAAATTGCTCTAAAATCAAAACCTATTCATCATGACACTACATTTACTCACACAAACATGAAGAAATACCTTTAAGCCACCAACTCTCTTATTTATTTTTATCGTACATATTATCTATGTACATATATTTACATACTAAAAATTGGGTTAAACATTCACCCACATATTGCTCTGCTACATGTACGAGTATCATACACACACAGACAAACAATTGTAGGTAAAGGCCTTACTATGTACCCTGGTGTGGTTTTATTGATTTCCGAAAAATTGTGTATAAATAAATGGGCGAACTGGAACACAAAAGCGAACTGGCAAGCAGAACAGCGTCAAGTGTAGATACATATAAGTATGTACTATATGTGTGTATACAAGCCTTACCCTTGCTAGTAAATACAAGAGAATATGACAGTAAATTGTAGCCGTTCATATTTTTATTTTCTTCCACTGAACTATTTAAATATTTTTGTGTATATGAACACATAGTACATGTGCTTTTGTACTTTCAAAAACAATTGAAGTGAAATATTTGAGGCCAAAAATATTTAAAAATGTTCCGAGGTTCATAAACTGGAAAGGAATTAATTATAAAACTGAAATAGTTGAGTAGATTCGTCAGCAAATGAAGACAATACGTCAATAAATTGCATCATAAATGTTTGGATAATAAAATTGGTGTGATGACGGGGTTATATGAATATTTAAAAAAAGATGAAAGATGGATGGAGACCTTACAAAAAATATGTATATAGTATATTAAGGTTTTTCTTTAACTATTCATTGTTTTCAATCCCATCATGAAATTTCCTTCGAAATATCCTAAAAAAAATGCCTGAAAATTTGAGCCCTTAATATAATATTAACATTAAGGACTGGACCAAAGGCATGTAAAAATTTTCCATTGAAAATACAGGACAATCCTTATTTTTTATCTTTAAATTTCTATAGCTCAGAGGCATTTTATGGCATCGCTTTAAGTTTAGACACATATTTCTCAGAATTGAACAGTCTACAAAAGTGACCAGTGCAACAAAATCTTAACTCACATCGGCGAGGTAGTACGAAGCTCTAAACCTGATTTTTCCAAGAATTTCGCATTTTTTTGTATATATCTCGTAAACGACAGAAGCTATAGAAAAAATTTTAATGACAAATTTGTAGGAATTTTTATTTGCTATAAAAAAGATCCGAAGTCAAAATCGCCATCATTAAAATTCTCGAGATATTTGGCTTTTTAAGTAAGACTTTAAAGCTTCCTCAGAGGGTCGGTATAATCCCACAAAGTGATCAATGGAAATTAGATCATTGTATGGAAAACTGTTTCACTTGTTAGCAGAAGGCTAGCCCACAAAAGAATTTAAAGTCGTTCCACAGATAATCTTCTTCCCATTTCGATCTACGTTACTGATTTATAATCCTTACTTTTGTTTTCTTTTCAACCGATACGACATGATAAATCTTATAATTCTTTATTGGCATAGACAGCGCTTTCGCGGTTATAGCCGAGTTTAAACAGCGCGCCAGTCGTTTCGTTGTTGGTGCCAGCCAATCGGATATTCCCAGTGTACACAGGTAGCCGGAGTGGAGGACTTCCCCTTCCTCTGCTTCTCCCGACGGGTACTGCGTGGAATGCTCTCAGAACAAGAGTGTTTTTTTTTATTCATTCGGACAAGGTGAACCAGCCAGTGTAGGCGCTGTCTCTTAACAATGAACTATGTCAATATCGTCGTATATCACAAACAACTCATCGTTCCATCGACCGCGATATTCGGCGTGGCCAAAGCGCAAAGAACCATATTTCTTCCGCAGAACCTTTTTCTTGAAAACTCGTAAAAGTTGTCATCGTCCATGCCTCTGCACCATATAGCAGAACGAGGATAATGAGTGACGTGTAGAGTATGGTCTTTGTTCGTCCAGAGGGACTTTATTTCCTTATTGCCTGAGTAAGTCCGAAGTAGCACCTGTTAGCAAAAGTTATTCTGCGTTGTATTTCGAGGCTGACATTGTTGTTGGGTATTAATGCTGGTTCCAAGATAGATGAAATTATCTACGACTTTGAAGTTATGACTCTCAACAGTGTCGAGAGAGTTATGGTTGAACTTCAGGAGCTACCGCGGGGTATGTGGTCGAATAGGCAATATGAGTTCAGGAAAGGAGGCAATGTAGAAGATGCATGGTTTCATTTCCAGAATGTCGTTAAGGAGAATGTCAACAAATATATCCTTGGCATATTTGTTGATTTCAAGGGGGAGTTTGACTACCTAAGCTGGGTTCAATGATGAAACGGCTGGAGGAGTTTGGCTGTCCGCAAATTACTCTTTGGCTGAGTTACTTTCCGGACAGAACGGCCTCTTTAGTCGGCATTAATGGGAGTGTAGAGATTGGAATCTTATGATAGACTCTCTGCTTGGGCAGCTCGAGCCACTCTGTAAGTGTTGTGCATATACGGAATACCTTCTTTTTTTGGTCGAAGGTCGCTTGCAATCTAAGCTGGAGCGGGCGAGAGGACATCCTCTTGAGATTTTAAATACTTGGGGTTTAGGTGTGGGGGTAGACATATCGATGGGGAAAAATGGTGCCAATGCTGCTTAAAGACTTCTCGGACGTCGTGCTATTTGCACTGTATATAGTGGCTTGTTTGTGGCCTGTGCCACCTATGGAGCCGCTGCATGGTGGAAAGCAGCCCCGACAGTCTTGGGGTCCCAAAAACTCCTCTCAATTCAGCATTGTATCATGCCTGCCTGTATGCCGCACCATCTCAACGGTTGATATGCAAGTTCTGTTAGGTGAACCCCGTTTTGACCTGATTGTCATACAGCGTGCTGTTGCGTTCAGATTAAGAAGGG
Organism: Bactrocera correcta; assembly: GCA_027475135.1. Taxonomy (NCBI): domain Eukaryota; kingdom Metazoa; phylum Arthropoda; class Insecta; order Diptera; family Tephritidae; genus Bactrocera; species Bactrocera correcta. The sequence goes on from CM050323.1 coordinate 157,070,788, forward strand.
ACTTGACTGTGTAATTGCTGCGGAATTACTGGATTTCCGATGATGGTGTGGAAAGGGAGGGATATCTAGGGAGCAGGTGGCTTCTAAATGATAGGATCAGGTGTAGGAGACAAGACCGTTGAGATAATAGTCCTGGAAATCGCACGATAGGCAATCGCTTGTCTGAAACATCGTTTGGTATCTTTCAACGTCAGTTTACACAGTCGCAGGCAGCAATTTTCGCGCTGTCAAAAGTAGCTTTGAAATCGAAGAAGAGGTGGTGTGTGACGGTCCTCTTACACTTTTGTGGGGTCTTCTTGTCTTAAATTCCAATCATCGAGTATGCCAGAAGATTCATATACCTCATACGAAAACTTAACAAACAACCCATCCACCATAGCGCACCAATTTAATTAAACTCTTACAAATTCAACCGAAACATTAAACTTTAATTCTCCACAGTGACAATAATGTGTTTTTGGAAAGCCGTTAAGGATAGCCATTTTTATTACCACCGCTTACTGTCAGCCACATATTGCGCATTGTTGTTGTTTCTGCTGACGCGATTGCACCATTAGTAAATATGGCCTACGAGTATGTGGCAGAAATTCCAAAGGCCAGGCCATAACAAGCAAATTTATGTAGGAAAACTACCGAAATGCATAAACACATATGCACACAGTATAACGGTACAATTGTGTGTTTGTTCGTAAAAAGTCTTTACCCGACGCGCACATTCCGCTTTATTGTGGTTTATTAACAATTGTGAAAATATGCCGCATACGCCATGTCGGCCCAACTCATAAAACCCGCACATACACACACTCAGACAAGTGCAAGCCAAGCGTAGCCATTAGGACGGTAATAAAGCTTTTTAGCCGCCTGAGAATGAGACAATTGGTGATAAAGCTGTTTTTGCGAATATTTTTATTACTTTTGCATTCTGGCCATTTGCTCGGCTAATTTGTGGCAAATGGCAACCCAATCGAGACAAAAGTATTTTGGCAAAATTTGGTTTAAATGACATTACATTTAGAAAGTGTGTAGCGGAATGGATTAATATTAGACTACAAAGTTTCATAATCAAGCGAAAGTGTTTCTTTTATCTCGCACTTTTTATATAAATTTATATTTCTCTAGGGAAGAATAATACTTGTTAACTGAAAGAGGTAATTTGGGAATTTAAAAGCATTGATACTTAAATATGTAGTAAAACATCATTTATTGCTATACAAAAATTAATTAAAGCGCACAAAACATAGAATTGTGTTGTTGAAATATTCCCTGCTTTCTAGAAGGCAAAATATCATATCCGTCGTTTTTCGGACCCTCATAGTCCACTTATTGTTTTTGTAATAGTTTTGTAGTTGAGGAATACAGCCAAGGTGACAATCTTTGGTCGGATAAAATTCCTGGACAGGTCCTATTATCTGGACTGTCTGGACTAGGTTGTAGTGGAAATTCGTTGTAATATTTTTCTTAGTTATTAGCCCAACCCTATAGGTCAATGAACTATATAAACTGAGCTGAACTATATAGGGCTGAAAGCTAACACCCATATATACTGTGTGATATTTCGGTCAGCTGAATTGCCAACTGCAAACAAAATTTAAGAACTTTAAAAAGCAGTAAGTCTTATCATAGAATATACATTTGCTTTCTGCCATAATTTCTCTAGTTTATTTGAATTATTAGAATTGTTTTCAATATCACATAATTTTGTAGAACTAAAGAGGCACTCCAAGTAAGAAAGCCTAAAAAAGACGATTTTTTGGGAATTAAATTAAAAACAAAAGTATTACATCGATTATTTTAAAAATGTAAATATCCATATTCTAAAAGTTCAAAATAAAATTTTTGAAGGAAAAAGTTCATTTTTTCGCGGTCCCCGCGGCGCTAAAAATCCTCCCAAGCTGCGGTTATTTCGTTACTTTAAAACCTAAAAATTCACTATTTCTCACTGGAAATTGTCTGTGCAAGGAAATAAGTAAGAAAAAGTCAAACAATGACAGAAGATGGCGCAGTATACATATATAAAATTTTAATGGTTTATGGTCTGCCAAAATTCTATTGTTGATTATATGGAAAAAAGTGCTAGGTTATTGTATTGGGTACCAAGTATATAGAAATCATGCAGAAAAAATTTAATATTGACCTGATCACTCCAAAATTCAAAAATGCTCTTTCGAGAAAAGTGGTTTTAAAGATATACATTGTGACAAAAAAGCACCCGGATATGGTAATTAAATTTTCCGGGTAAATGATATTTCAAAAAAATGTACTTTGATAAGTTGGTTGGACTGTCCTTAATTAATGTGTCAAATATAAGTGCGATCTATCAACCAATTTGTTTACAGCATCTGATTAAGGCAGTACAGCTCAGTAGATTTTTACAATAAATAAAAATATCGAACAAAAAATTCGTCTAAAATTTTGTTTTTCTAAAAATATTTCGCGTGCGGAATCTTTATGAATGTTGAAAAATGCTTACGGCGATTCAGACTTATCAAAAAGACAAGCCGACGAGTGGTTCAAAGCCTTCAAAGACGGTCGAGACATCGTTAAAGAGATGCCACGTTTTGGACGACTTTCGACCTCTTCAACTGATGAAATTATTAAAAAGGTGAAGAATACGATATTTGAAAATCATCAGGCAAGCGTTAGAGAGATGACAGGAAGGCTCGGCACTCGCGAGTTCATTTGAATAGTTTTGGTGGATATTTTGAGTATGAAACACGTTCTTGCTCGACTCGTCCTAACAAAGCTGTATTTTTTTTTTTTTTTTCAAAATAAGTACCGTAAACAAGTCTCTTTAGACATACTTCATCGAGCGAATTCCATTAACATTATAACTGCCGATGAGACATGGGTTTATGAGTTTGACATGCAAACGAGTCAATTATTCTCAGAATGGAGGGAAAAACGAGCTGAAACCACGCCAAAGCCGCTCAAAAATCAAGGTGGTGTCATTGTTGTTTCCAATATTCGTGGTTTAGAACATAATAAATTTGTTAAGGAGTTTTATTTGGCCGTATTGAGGCATTACCGTGAGAATATTCGTCGATGGCGGTCGAAATCGTGAAAGAACAATTCATGGATTTTAAACGATGGTAATGCACCATCACTTCGAGCCATAACTGGTACCGAATTTATAGCCCAAAACGCAATGGATACCATCGCTCAGCCACCGTATTCACCAGATTTGGGTCCGAGAAATTTTTTCTTGTTCCTCAAACTAAAATTACCACGCCATGAAAGCCGTTTTCAGTTAATCGAAGAGAACAAAAAAAAACTTTCTTTAAATATTGTAGCGTTGTTTTGCATAATAATTCATGCAAATATATTACCAAATAAAAACTTAATATTTATAGTTCACTTTTTATGGCAGATACGAGGTTTGACAATTAAGTAATGAGACTGATTTATTTTCCGCGCTTATGGTAAACCTGTGACCTTCAAATTCCCTTTTTCTTTTTCCGGCATCCTTCCTCTTTCTATTGATATATGTACCATCACTCTAGGTTGTTTAGTTCGCCTGTTACGTCGAGTTGAGTGTGTCGTCACGAAAATGGAAAAACGAAATCAAGAGCAACGCGTCGCGATAAAATTTTGCGCCAGATTGGGCGAAACCGCTTCGGAAACGTACGCTAAAATTGTAAGAGTGTATGGTGATAGTGCTCTTAGTTGTGGCCAGGTGTTTCATTGGCACAAAGAGTTTAAGGAGGGGCGTGAAAGGTTGGAAGACGAGGCGCGGAGTAGGAGAAATGTGAATCAAGTCTACTATTGCTAAGTACTCGAAAGATTGCGAAAACGAGTCAACAGGATGCGCCCAGACATCGCTCGTAACTGGATCCTTCATCACGACAACGCGCCGTGCCACACCGCCCTCAGCGTGTCCCAGTATTTGGCCTCTAAAGGGATCGCCGTGTTGCAACAGCCGCCTTATTCGCCCGACATGTCACCCTGTGACTTTTTTTTGTTTCCTAAAACAAAATCGGTGGTCAAAGGAACTCATTTTGAGTCCATTATGGACATTCAGGCGGCCGTGACGAGGGTACTCGCAAACATTCCAGTTGAAGCGTTCCAGATATGTTACGAAGCATGGAAAACGCGCTGAAATCGCTGTATAGCTGCCCAAGGGGGCTACTTTAAAGGGAATGGCAGAGTTGTAGAATAATTTTCAAATATACAGTTTTTATGGAATCAGTCTCATTACTTACTTGTCATACCTCGTATTTGATATTGTGGTGGTTCCAACAAACAAAAAAAACAGAGAAAAAACGTCTGTCAAACTTCAGGTCAATATCCCAAAAACTAAGTGAGCAGTTTGCTAAATATAGACTAACATACGGCCATACGGACGGACATATCTAAATCGATCCAGCCCATTTAATCGGTCGAATCGATTCAGCTCACCACGCTGAACATTTATATATGTTTTTAAAGAATCTCCAAATCTTCCTTCTGGGTGTTACAAACCTCGTGGCAAACTTAATACGAAGTGTTTTAATAAATAACGGTATTTTCGTTATTTAAAAAAAAACGTATTCTCATTCATCTATATTAATGTCGTCGCCTTCAAAATAATCCCCAATCGATAATTGCTTTCAATTTTGTTATTAAAATGCCAGTAGTCGCCTGTCTTCAAAATTGTCAAACAGCATTTTTTCCTTTTTAAGTAACACAACTGTGCCATACAGTCTAAAATATTGTACCAACCCACAAAATTTCCAATTTTCAACACATTTATGCGTCTAAAATGAAAACTCGATTCTCCTTACATATAAGTATATATGTATATATGTAAATATTTCATTAACAAGCATGCTTCTAGTGTGCCGCCGCATTTATTTATTTCTAATTCCCAACGCCCATCAGCATGTGCGGTTTTACCTTAAATCTTTAATGCAGACAACTCCCACAACGCGCCCCCACACGGCAACAACAGCAAAAACACAGGAATAAATGCGCACTTATGCATATTAGCCCCCCCGCCCCCACTCTGGGACCAGCTGTCTGCTGCCTTAGCAGCTAATAAAGGTATTTACCGTTATATTGGTGTGCATATATGTCAGAGGGTATTTTCCATTTTTTATTTATATCACTGTGCTCCAATGTCAGTAAATTGCTTTTAACGCAATTGCCGCCAACCCGCCCTCCGCGCCGCCGACACCATTTACCCTTTCGCTGTTCCAGTGCGCCTTCCCACGTTCTATCAGTCTTAGCGTAGCATAGCTGGTATAATCGCGTAGTCAAGTGTTTTTCGCAAAAGATTAGCATAATTCCGCTGCGCTTGGATGTGGGTTAAGCCATGTTATTGCACTGAAATTCCCAGTAGCTGTTGGATCGTCGGAAATGGTAGGAAAGAAAATGGATATAGACATCTGTATGTATGTGGGTGTGCAATTTGTTATAACCAAGCTTTAAAATTTGGCGCCTACGCCGCCACCAACCTAAATCTACAACCGAATCTACTGCGTTCATCTGCACTACCCAACAAATTTACTTAGGAAAGACTTGCAAATGCGCATAAAATTATAAATTGATGATTATCACTAGCGTTTGTCGTCTTTATTTTTCATCCCTTCGTCCTTCCTTATTCGCTATAATGACATTGGTTCGTCAATAATGCAACAGCTCATTACCACTAGATTTTCTATATAAAAAACTTCTCGGCTTTTTATGTCTCTCTTTGTGTTTGCTTTAAAATTGAGTACTCATATTACCCAGCAAGCCAAAAATATTATTTTTTTTTTTGTGTGGTAGCCTCTTATAGATGCTGTCATGTGCAGAAGTTCACAGAAGTGAGGAAAGTTCTCTGAGCGCTATTCTCTTTGGAGTGGCCACAAACATTCTTTTACATATAGTTCAAGCATCTCACGACTTGCGGTCTTAGACCCAGTATCCTCTGGGTAGCCAAAAAACATACGTTTGTAGGTGAACACAAGTGAGAAGGCGAAACATCCCCTTCCCAGAGTTGTGTGTGTGGTTTGGGACCCGCCACTTAATGAACACCACCAATGAAAAGAAGAAATGGAATAGAAGGCAGCCAAAGCTAACACCAGGAGATGGTGAACCCGATTCCCCAGTCGATCCCGACGAAGGGACGTTCCATTACCCGATCTTAAAGAAGTTCGAATAATTACCCTGTTGAAGAGCAACAAAACGGAGAAGGCCTATGGATTGCCGACCGAGCTATTCAAATTTAGTAGCCAAGAACTGATAAGGAGCATGCATCAGTTTCTTTGTAGAATATGGTCGAACGAAAGTATGCCCGACGATAATTGTGCTCTGTTCAATCTTCAAAAGCCCACAAGCTGCCCTAACTTCAGTGGAATAAGCCTCCTCAACACCGCATATAAGGTTCTATCGAGCGTATTGTGTGAAATATTAAAGCCAACCGTCAACAAACTGACAAACTGGACATTATCAGTGTGACTTTAGACCTGGCAAATCACCATGCGCCAAATCTTGGAAAAAACCCGTGAAAGGAGAATCGACACACACCACCTCTTCCTCGATTTCAAAGCTGCTTTCCACAGCACGAAAAGGAGCTGCCTTTATGGCCGCGATGTCTGAATTTGGTACCCTCCCGCAAAACTAATACGGCCTGTGTAAACTGACGTTGAGCAGCACCAAAACCTCCGTGAGAATCGGGAAGGACCTCTCCGAGCCGTTCGATACCAAACGAGGGTTTCGAACAAGACGAATTCTGCCGTGTGTGTCTTCTGCCGTGTGACTTCTTCAATCTACTCCTGGCGTACGCTGATGTTATTGATATTATTGACCTCAACACCCGTGCCGTTACTTCTGCTTTCTCCAGACTGGATAAGGAAGCGAAGCAAATGGCTCTGGAAGAGAACGAGGGCAAGCCGGAAATATTTCCTGTCATCAAACAAACAGTCGTCGCACTCGCGACTCGCGACTTGACTCTCACGTCACTGTTAACAGTCACAACTTCCAAGTCGTAGATAATTTTGTCTATCTTGGAACCAACGTTAATACCAATAACAACGTCAGCCTCGAAATCCAACGCAGAATACCTCTTGCCAGGAGGGTACTAGTTGGGATTGAGTAGCAATTGAGAAGTCTTCTCTCGACGACGGCGTAAGCGGTGTCTCCGCTTGTAAAGAAGTGGAGTTTCATGTTACTTGATCGGAATTCACTAAGAGATTATCGACATGAGAACAAAAACTGAACTAACTTAAAGCTAACTGTTAAACTTGCAGCTAAAAAAAATTCAGTTTCTGCTTGAAAAGGGTTTCAAAAGACACCTCGGCATGTTAAATGAAGCCGATAACGGTTTTTTTATTCCAATTAGAGTGAGAAAATTAATTCTAAATAATTTATTTGGCAAACCTTTCGCACGTCGCTTAAACGAAAATAATTTGAATTATTTATTTTACGCCTTAAAGTTTTATTTTTTAGCCACCTTTAGTAACTTTAGTGTGCGCACACACACATTTTTTTACCTTAACACATTAGAAAATGCAGGAAAAACCCTTGTCAAAAATTAAAAAGGGCATTTTACCTCTACTGCCTCAGCTTAATAATGCGTTTTTTCTTTGTGTTATTTTTTTTTTTTTCTTTTTTTGGCGTTCTTTTTTTTTTTTGTTTTTGTCACTTAGTAGTTTTTGTGGGGGCTTTCCTTCTAATCACCACAGCCCACGAGACCTCATTTGCGCAAAGCAATGCCACAGCCGTTGCGTCGCGTCGCTCATTCATACGCCTCCAATGCCACGTAAATCGCAGTGCCGCCAGCTAACCACTACACTCGTGTGATAAAATAAAACCTACATGTTACCACTACATGCAAGCATAACAAAAGCAGCAGCATATTCTCGCCAAAAACTACCCCGCTGACCCCACTGCAATCCGCTGCACGGCTTTGCTTATCATATGCTTCGACTTTCAGCTGCTGAACCAGCTGCAGCTTAGCTACCCCTCCACCCTTACCGCGCCCTTACATGTATTACTTAATATGTAGTTTGTATATATGTATGTATGTATGTATGTGTGCTTGTCTGTGTGGATTTTTACAGCTCACGCCCCACAATCCTACCTCAAGCATATAAACATCGGCACGTCTCGACGGCGTCAAAGGATAACTGCGAACAGCAACTTATTAGTGGATGGTTGTAAATTGTTGTTTTTGCTATTGTTGCTGTTGTTTTTGTTTGTGTTGTAGTGGTTTGTGCTATTTTTAACACGAATGCATAACCTACTCTACTCTACAGTTAGTCGTGCTACACTTCGTGCGTTCGCTGCTGCTCCTGCCGTTACAGCCGTTACACATACATGCATGCATGTACATATAAATAGCTGCGTGTATGTGTGTTTGTAGTGAAAATGAGCTATGGCGAATGTACGCACACATTACAAGCCTTAAAGCTGCCGGAGTATCTGTCGACTGCCTTTGCTACTTCTGCACAGTTTTCACTTACTACTTACTTTTGTTGTTGTTGTTGGCCTTGTTGTTATCATAACTATTTTTATATAGATTGCGAGCAGCAGTGATGGTAAATATGTAGTTATGCTTTATATATATGTATGTACATATATCCGCCTGTTTTGCTCGGCTAGTTACAGAAAGCTCGCCAGCAATCTCCGCGCTGAGCGCAAAAGCCTTCCAGAGCAGCAAAAGCTCGCAGTCCTTTCGTGTTAAACGAGCATATATGCAATTTATATATATAAAATATTTAAGCACACACACATACACAGGTCAGGCGCACACTAATGTGAAGTATCTATAGTAAAATAGACGAGCATTCGAATCACTGCTGCGCTATCATTAGCCACTTGCCTTTGGCTTTGCGAATTAGTTGCTCATACGCGAGCGCGTACGAACGCCAATGGCTGCCCCCCGCGCATCGCTGCCAAACGGCTGCTGCTCCACTTTTTTACGCTTTTATTTATTTACTTTTCACTTTTCTACATTTTTTTGCTATTTGCTGTTATTGTTGTTGTTTTTTAGTAGACATCTTCTGATGTGTATATATATATAGCTTTTATATATGTATATCTATGTGCTCGAATTTTTTGTTGTTTGCTTTTTGTTGGCGTTGTTGTTGACGATAACGCAGCTGTTTCTTCGACGAAAGCGCTAGCGACGACTCGGCAATCTCATCGTCATCGACGACGACGACGACGAGCAAGCACTCGAAATGTGTGTTGTCATTTTTGTGTGGTGATTTAGTTACTTCGACACCTTCAAGCGCTGCGGACGTACAAAACGGGCCAAAACACTCTGAAAAAACACTCACAGAAAATACAAAAAAAAATATCAAAGAAATTCAGTGTTTAAAACGGTAAAAAGTTATAAAATAATTGCAGAAAAAAATCAAAAATTTAAATAAAATAATTTAATAAAAAAATTTTACAATAAAAAATATTTAAAAAAATTTAGTTAACGGTTAAAAGTGTTGGTAGCCGACAGTGTGTTTATTGTTGCAGCAGCAAAGCCTCAGTTGTTTTTGCTTTTTTACGCCTGTACGCTGCGGCGTTGCACTCACCAACGGAAAGGGGGTAATGCAAACATATAACTAGCTTAATATTTACAAAAACAAAAACAAAAAATATAGCTACTGGCATATGTACCAAGTAAATATGCATATTTATGTGCCTAGCAGCAGTTGTAATTGCATTGAGTCGTTGAGAGGGGCCGTACTTGTCGCCAGTGCAATGTCGTGCCCACTGTCAACGCGCAGTAGTGGCATACAACTACAACAACAACAACAATAAAGCCGAAATGTCAGTTGCATCTATATAAAAATGTATATATATGTAATATATCTATACATATGTATGCATTTAGCATATAGCTAGCATATAAAGCATATAATGTCTTATATAAAGTGCCAAAAACACAGTCATACATATATATATATGTATGTATGTATATGTAAATTGTTTTTTTTTTTTCATTCAAATGTTTGCACAAAAAATATATCCAATTTGTGTATTCAATTGCATTGGAATTTTGACGTCGTCGTATTCACCGTTAGCGTACGAACACACTCACCTGCATCGCGTTGCCCCCAGCCAGTCGGCCTAACAAGCCAGCCAGCCAGCAATGTCTTCGACGCCATCATCAACAATTCGAATGTGTATTTGTATGTGTGTGTGCATAATTGTCGCCGTCGCCATTAGAAATTGTCGTCATTGCCGTTGCCGTCGTCGGCGTGGCCAACAACAACAGTCGTAATCGTTTTCAATGTTTTTTTTTTTTTTATTTTTCTTTCCATTTTTTTTTTTGTGGATTTTTGTGCCTCTCCTTCTTGCCTCGCAAATTCGTACGGCTTGCTGGCTGTGTTGGTGTGTGTGCGCAGTCACCTGCCAACGCTACAGCTGTGTAGCTACATGATATAAGCATATTTCGGCAGGCTTTCAAGTGACAAACACACATACATACAACTAGACACACACACCACACACAAATGCAACAATTTTAGTGCCAACACGGTTCGTCTTGCACTTGCAACGAAACTCATGTGGCCTCTCGGAAAATGCTGCAAATTAGATAATATAACAATAATATATACAGTTAAATATATAATATAAAGCTATATATAAATGAAAAAATTAATAAACAAATATATAAACAAATACAATAAATGTAAATATTCTGGCATATTTACAATGCGAAAACATTTTTAATTGCTTGCCTCGTGTCTAATGTGTGTGTATGTGTGTGTTGCGCTTTTGTAATGCTAACATTTCTAGTGAAAAACAATGAAAAATGTAACAAATAAAAATTAACTGCTTGCAAATACAATAATTTAAATAAATAATAATACCAATTGGAAAATATATAAGACAATTTATCAGTTGTGCAATCATTTACTCAGGCGTATTTGCCCACAGCCGTGTGTTAATATGTAGAACACAAGCGAAATAAACGTGCAAAACGAAAGCAGGTGTTAAAAATAGCCCATAAAAAATAAATAAGTAAATGAGTGGGAATAAAAAAATAAATAAACTAGCAGCTGATTATGGTGCATATTTACTCGTTTCTAGAAATTTTTGAAAATTTTAAGCGGAAATTTTGCGAAAAAATATGTTATTGGTAAAACTATTACGGTATTTTTGATAAAAAAAAATTATTGGAAAATTTAAAACTTATTGGAAAATTTGCTAAAATATTCTTGGTACTTTTTTTGCTTTTGTTGCATTTTAAAACAGTTACATGATAAAGTTTAACAGTAATTAATGCAATTAAAAAAATAAAAAATAAAATAAATCATTTTTAAAGTAAATAATAAAATAAATAAATATGTATTATATTATATATAAATAAAATAAATAACAGTTATAATAAAAAATAAATTTATTTTCTTAAATAAAACAATAAAATTTAGTTGCTACAGTTTAAGATACATATATACAAATGTAAATACATATACATGAACAGCTGAAAAATGTTTAAAAAATATAAAAACTGTTTTAAAATTAGAAAACTATGTAACAAAATTGAAGAATATCTATAGAAATGCAAGAAAATTGAAACTTAAGCACTTAAAAAAATAATAAATTTTTTTGCTATGAAAATAAATAAATAAAAAAAAACATAAATTTTGATATGAAAAAAGTTTGATAGAAAAATAGTAAGAAATATAAAAAAATACATACGTACGATTGTTTGCAAAAGTGCTAAAAAAATAAATAAACGTTTTAAGAACCAAATACAAATTACTAATAAAAATTTAAAAAAGTCAAAAACTATGCATTTTTAAAAAAATAATATTTTTGAAATTAAATTTTCCAATAAAATTTAGGAAAACATAAATATTAAAAAAGTTGAAATAAAATATTTTTTTGAAACTAAAATTTTCGAAAATAATTTTTTTAATATAATTTAATTTGTAGAAAAAAGTAAATGAACTTTTTAAAGATAAAAAACGAATTACTAATATAATTAAAAAAAATGCTATTTATGTAAAATTATCAGAAAATTAAAAACTATGCATTAGAAAAAATAATATGTTTGAAATTAAAATGAGCAATAAAATTTAAGAAAAAGTATGAATATTAGAAAAGTAAATTTAAGAAAACGTATAAATATTAGAAAAGTAAAACCGAAGTATTTAAAAAAATAATTTAAAAAATATTAATAAAATTTTCGAAAATTTTTTTTTTTTTTAATTTAAAACTTAAATTTTCATTAATTTTATTAGTATTTAATTTTATGCTTAAGAAGTTTATTTACTTTTTTTCTTTCATATAAAATTAAATTAAACAAAAAATAATTATTTTCAAAAATAATACTTCTTTAAAAGAATATTTTTGAAATTAAAATAACCTAAAAAAGACCTGAAAAAGACCTAAAATAACCTTTTTCAGATTTCGAAAATTTTTTTTTTTTTAATTTAAAACTTAAATTTTCATTAATTTTATTAGTATTTATTTTATGCTTAAGAAGTTTATTTGCTTTTTTTTCTTTCATCATAAAATTAAATTAAACAAAAAATAATTATTTTCAAAAATAATACTTCTTTAAAAGAATATTTTTGAAATTAAAAAAGACCCGAAAAGACCTAAAATAACCTTTTTTAGATTTTCGAAGATAATATAAGAAAAGTAAAAACGAAGTATTTTTTTAAATAAAATTTTCGAAAATGATATAAAAAAGCAAATAAACGTTTTAAGAATATTAAAAAACAAAATTACTAATATAATTAAAAAAAATATGTACATATGTATGTATATAAAAATTTCCGAAAATTAAAATCTAATTTTTAAAAATCATATATTTGACTTTAAGCATCTTTACGCGCCATTAATTACAATATTTCCAAGTAACAGTCAAATATAACAAATTTTGCTAGATTTTAGTAATTACTTTATCTTTTCAAGTCCAAAAATTCTCTGAAATCTACCCAAAAAAATATTCGAAATATCATATTGCATAGCTCGACGTACATTGACCGCGTCTCTACGCCTCTTAAAAATAAATTGTTTATCATTTTTGGGAGTTTACTTTCTTATTTTCGACTGCCTATCAGTTCTGTTTGGTTTCAAGTTGATTTTCAGCGGAAAAATCACTTCGTAACCGCCCACAAGCACACACATATGACAAAAACTTCTCAAATTACGAGTTATACTCTAATGAAGCTTCTCTTGTAGAAAGAGCAGCAACAAATTCAAGGTCACTTACTGCTGCACATTTGAAACAAAAAAAATTAAATAAAATATGTATTTATCGTCAAATTCTTAACGGATCATCGCTTTCATCAACTCAATTTTGACAGACAGCTGAAAAATTGTTTATCTGTCACCTTAACTCAACTAGACTTTGTTGATTTTATCTTGAGTACTTTTTTGACTTAAATTTTTTTTTACCTAAATTGTTTTTTCTTTTTGTGTGGTGACTAATGTTTGAAAATTTCAAATTCGTTTTGGCAATCAGATAGCTTATTTCTTTAGATAATGTACTTGAGGGTACTACCTGTGCTAAATGAGTGAATCCCATGATATTTTGAACATATTGTTGGCATTTGTCAATCGAAAGGCAAGACATATTTTGCAAAAATACTTTCGAAAAAAATTTCAAATTTACTCAACTTGGCGGAATAATGAATCATTATTAACATATTTACTTTTCTTTTAAGTGAGTGACAAAAGAAGACTCGTTAAGTTTACAAATTTAAAATAAAAAATTACTTAAAAACTCAACTATAAAAAAATACTTAATATTTAGTAAAAATTAATGTACATATATAATGTATATTTTACCTCGAGCTAATGCCAGGTTTATCACCTCCAAACTAATAGATCAACGTTTGTATTCAAAGGCGAACCATCTCTAGCCAAGGTCTCAGTTTGGAAGCAGTAGTTTTCCTTTATAAATTTGCAGTTAAATTTGAGTTCGAAAAATGCGACTTCGAATATTATTGATAATTAAATAAATTCGATTTCGAAAGTTATGATTTCGAAGAAAGATCGGCTGAAATTTGTGGTGAGACTCACTTGTACCACTGATGGATTAAATGTAATTTGCAGTTGAATTTGAGTTCGAAAAATGCGATTTCGAATATTGTTAATAGTTAAATAAATTCGATTTCGAATGTTATAATTTCGAAGAAAGATCGGCTGAAATTTGTGCTGAGACTCATTTGTACCACTGATGGATTGACTGTACTTTGCAGTTAAATTCAAGTTCGAAAAATATGACTTCGAAAATAGTTGGTAATTGAATAAATTCGATTTCGGAAGTTATGATTTTAGTGATGAGACTCTCTTGAACGGGTTGAGTGATTGGAAGGGAATTTGCAGTTAAAGTTGAGTTCGAAAAATGCGACTTCAAATATTTGCTGATATATTAAATAAAATCGATTGCGAAAGTTTTGATTTCTGATTTCAAATCAGCTAAAAAATTTATAGTGCAACTCGCTTGAACCGCCGACGGTGGACGAATGAACAACGGAGGATTGCGAAATTCAAATAGTTTTGAGACTTAATTTTCTCACCTTTTTCTGTTTTTTAAATCGCAGTCGATATAATTTTGTACTGCAACTACATTTTTTAATATAATTTATGAGCTTCCTATGAAATTATATTTTAAAAAAATTTATTTTTTGAAAATTTTAGTTTTGAAAAAATATTTCATTTTATCTTTCTTATGTTCATACTTTTACTTAAATTTTATTAATTAATATAATATAAACTTACTAAAATAAGCTTTGGGAAGGAATTAAAAAAAATATAAAATATAAAATATAAAATATAAAAATATAAAAAATAAAATTATAAAGTGGTCACATTTTTTCAAAAATAAATAAATAAAATTCAATGAAAAACTGTTTTACAGGGTTTAATTTTTGGAAAGAAATTACACGCAGAAAACCATAGAAAGAAGCTAAAAGCAATAGAGTTGCCATATTTTTCAAAACTAATAAATAAAATGCAAACGAAAAATTATTTTTACAGAATTTAAATTTTTAGTAGAAAATTATACACAGAAAACCATTAACAGAAATTTTAAGGCAATAGGGTTGCCACATTTTCAGAAGTAAGAAAATAAAATTCAGTGAAAATTTATTTTATAGAGTTGAATTTTCAGCAGAAAATTACACATAGAAACCTATAAAATGAAACTTAAGGCAATAGGGTTGCCACATGTTTCGGAAAGTAATAAATAAAATTAAAATAAAATGATATTTCATAGAGTTTCGTTTGTACTAGAAAAAAGCAATGTATAATAAACTTAAAAAATGGTACATAAGACTCTCAGTGAATTTTTTGAAAAATTTTATAAACACTTGCAAATTTGTTTTAAGTACAAAATAAAATTTGTAAGTTTGCTAATTTTTGCATATTAAAACTTATGAATCAATTTTCGATTTTAAAAAATTATCAAAAAAATCGCGTAATTAATAAAAAATGTTCGTGCAGAGTTGCCATATTTATAATATTGAAAAATTAAAAACTAAAAAAATTTTTGAGAACTTAGTTCGCCCACGTTAATTTTGATTTATTAGTGAATTTTTTTTTCGAAAACCGCTGATTGCTGATTCTCTCACTTTTTTTTACGTTAAAATTAAAAACAACTTGAAACTGATTAAAAATTTTATTTTAAATAATTTTTTTTTTAAATAATTATAAGGTAATTTTAAAAATTAAAAAAAAAAATTAAAAAAAAATATTCAAGTGCTTAATTATTATTATTTTTTTTAATTTTTTATACTCATTTCAAATATTTTTTAGTAGTTTATAAATAATTATTATAATTATGATTTTTTTTATTTTTTTTTTTTAATTTTTAAAATTAGCTTATAATTATTAAAAAAAAAATCTAATATCTTTTTTTATATATTTTTAATTATAAAAAATTTTATATTCATCAACACTTCAATTAAATACGAATTAAAGACCGTCATTTGAAAAAAATACGCTTAAAGTCTCGTTATTGACACACTAAAAAATTAACTTCATAAACAGCATTTGCTGCGAATGCCATAACACAATTTAAACCCCATTTCTACTGCATTCGCTTAAAGTCAATTTCTTCGTGCTAAATTAAAAAATATGTGTACACACAACTACATGCCTCTATGTGTGTGTGTGTATACGAGCAGACAAACTTATATAAATATAAATGCGCGAGTATGCACGACAACCCCTTCCAACGGGGTCCCGCTGTGTACGGTTTATTTACTATTTCATTTAGCTTACGCTGCGCTCACTTGTGGGTTCTTGAAATTTGATTGGCGCTCAGCAGCGCTCTTGCGCGCTCTCTGGCGCTCCGGCCCACTCCGCCGCTAGTTTTGTTGGCGGCGGCGACGGCCCACAGCGCTTACTGGCGACGGCACAACAAGCAGTTAGTTCTGACTCGTTTGCTTTTGGGGCTGTGTTGTCAGTCATTGATTGTAACTGTTGGACGACGCCAGCAAATGACGGTACCAAACAGCACTGCGCGCTCAATCAAAACACACACACGCACACATATAAATTTAATAATAAAGAAACAAAGTTTTTTTTAAAAGCGCGCAGCACAATTCGGTGGCTTCAGCAGCACAGTTGTTCGCCAAAATACATACCGACACACACACGTACGCGCGCATAACGGCAAGTGTATGTAAACAGTCAATAACAGCAACTACAATAACAACAGCAAACAGCCAAACGCCCCAGTCAGTGAGGCAGCCAAGCAGTGGGCCAGCCAATCAGCCAGCCATTGAGGCACTCAGTCAGTCGGTCGCTCATCACTCGTCGCTCGGTCAGCTGTTTTGTGTTTTGTTGTCTCCGCTCGGTGTATGCGCTCGCCGTGCGCATCTCATATGTAGCGGTGCCCGCCACCTTTGCGACTACATTTTTATTCGAGCATTACGAGCGCTAAGTGTTGTGTGTGTCGCGCGCGCGTCTGTCGTTAAAGTTACGCCGCAACTTGTACATTCTCAGTCGAATTTAAATAATTTCAATTTAATTAATTATAATTTATTTTATAGTAAAACAAGTCAGTCATACGTTCAACTAATAAGAAGCAAACACACAAACGCATAGTTTCAAGTTCAAATGCAAATTCAAAGCGTGGAGAAGTGCTTGTGTTGCATGTGAGTGTCTTTATGTGCGTACGCGTTGTCAATTGATATAAATATTCAGATTTAGTGCGAAAGTGTTGCAGAAAAAAATTCAACAAACATAAAAAATCATACAAATACGCGCCGAGATACAGCTGCAGCGCGCAACGGAAGTTCGAAAAGGCAAGTTTTATTAATTCTACGAAAGTCAGAGGAGTAGATGAATTTTTTATGTGGTATAAAAACTACTAAGAACCAAATATAAAATTATATATAAATAAATATATGATTGTGTATAAAAAATGCACAAATGAGTGTGAGCGTTATGTGTAACCGCAATATTGCAAGTCAAGAAATATTGTCTAATGAAAATTCGCTTGATAATATTTTTAAGCGCCAGAAATACAAATAATTTATGTTTGCTTATTATTAATCTTTATTATTATTAATGTGCCAAGAATTTTGCTATCAGTAGCTTAACTCGAAAAATAATTTTTTTCTACTATATTGGTATATAGTTTAAAGTTTTAGCACATAAAAGTGGCTTCCAGTGAAAATTCCAGTTAATTGCGATAAAAAATATGTGACTAAATTTTTTTTTAATTAGAAAAAAATGTTTCTTTATCTAGGATTAAAAATATTTTTTAATTATTAACCTTTAATAAAACACAAAAAATCTTTTTAAATTATTAATTTAAAAAAAATAAAAATAATAAACTGTCTACGCCAGTAAAGAAGAATTAAAAAAAATAATAATTTAAATTTTTTTTTTTTTTTTGATTTTCAACTTTGTTCCAAATTTTTTCTTTTAAAATTTTTTATTAAAAAAACTGTTTTTTTTTTTCTATTTAAATAATTTTTTAATAATTAAAAATATTTTTCTTTTGTTTTTCAACTTTAGTTTGTTCTAAATTTTGCTTTTAAAATTAAAACAAAAAAAATATTTTTTTTATCAAGTATGAAAAAATTTTTTTTAAAAACTAATTTTTAATAAAATAACTAAAGATATTTTTTAATAAATTGCTACGAATAGCTTCGCGTAAATGTCGTATAACACCCAAAACGTATTCCTTGTTGACACTTTGGCCGATCGGAGTGCACTAGAAAAAAAATTAACAATAAAGTCTTACTATTTTTTACCCAGAGTAGTACATATGTATCTACATTTGTTTCACTAAAAATAATTTTCTACCAAAATAAAAAAGCATAAATCATCACGACTGCAGCACACTCATTTGAAGTGCCTAAATTTATCAGATGAAACTCACTATTTATTCCCTCTGCAGCAATATCTAAAAATATATATAAATAAGCGCTTATCAGCTTAAAGTTTCGACATTATTGCCAACAAATTTCATGCCTTGCCATTATGCAATTTTGTTTGTGTGGGTGGTCTGAACCGTGCAAACTACAACAAAATAGGCGAAAATGGTTTTAAAGTTTATGTGCAAAAAGTAGACCTTGAAAAGCTTATCGGCTGCTGGCTGGGGGACTGTGGTGTGTGGTTGAAGCTGCAAAGCAGTGGAAAATTTAACAATTTGCATTCAATTTTGAGTCGTTTATGTAAATTTCTATAATTTTTTTTTTTTAATTTTGTAACGTTTATTAAATCATTTTTTTAAATTTTTAGCTTATTTAAATTTTATTTTTAATATTAATTTCAATTAAACAAAATTTTAAATTATTTTTTCATATTGTTTTAAATAAAATAAAATTTTATGTTTTCACTTTTTAAAATAAATTATATATTTTGCATTTTTTTTAATCTATTAAACATTTTATTTAACTAAATTTTTAATTTTTATAACTTTTAATATTTTGTAACTATGTATTTTGTGATTTATTTATTAACTTTTATGTTATATATTTTTGTATTTTATCTTTTATTTTTTTCAGCATTTCAAATGCTTTTGAAAGTTTTTCAAATTGAAATTTCTATTTTTAAACTATATTTTAATATTTTAAATTTTCTTAGTTTATTTTTTTTTTAATTTTTTATAGCAATTAATAACTTGTCAGTTTTTAAACAGTAATATGCGTGCTCAATCTATCTTGAAAATATTTATTATTATTTTTTCTGTTTTTCATTTTGTTTTTAATTTATTTTTATAATATACCTATATATATTTTTATACCCTGAACAGGGTATATTAAGTTTGTCACGATGTTTGTCACACCCAGAAGGAAGCGTCGGAGACCCTATAAAGTATATATATAAATGATCAGTATGTTGAGCTGAGTCGATTTAGCCATGTCCGTCTGTCTGAGCGTCTGTCTGTATATATACGAACTAGTCCCTCAGTTAACGTTTTTTCTTGTTTTTTTAATTTTTAAGCACATTTTAAAATTTTTTTTATTTTTTCTAGTTTTATTTAATTTTTTTGTCAATTTTATTTTTAATTTTTACAAATTTTATTTAAAAATTTTCAATTGAATTTCATTACATTGCATCTTAATTTAAATAATTTAAAAAAATATTTATTTGTTTTTAATTTATTTTTCTAACACATTTCAAAATTATTTAAATTTTTTCTTTTACTTACAATTACAAGCTTTTTTACTTTTGTTTTATATTTTTTAATTTTGTTTTTTACTTTTATTTTAATTTTTTTTTATTTTTTGCAAACTTTGTTAACTATTAAAATATATTTAGTTATGTTTTAATTTTTTAAACACATTTAAATCTTTTTATTTTCTATTTTTTAAATTTTTTACAGTTTTTTTTTTAATTCTTTAAACATTGTTTTAACTTTTATTTTCAATTCTGAAATTTGTCTTTAAAAAATTTGCAATTACATTCAATTTTTTTTTTTAATTTTAATTTAATACTTTTTTAAATGTTTGAATATTTTTCCAACATTTTTAACTTCTAACTTTTTTCAATTAAATAATATGTTGCTTTTTTCATTTTTTATTCAATTCATTTTTTAAGATTCATTACTTTTATTATATACTTTTTTTATTTATTTTTTAATTTTTAGAATAATTTTTGAAAATTCTTTTAATTGTAATTTCAATTTTTTTAACTTCTCTTTTAAATTTCTTTGATTTATTTTTTAATTTTTTTTTTTTAATATTTTTACAAAAGTTTTTAAATTTTATTTTCAATTCTAAAATTTTTTTAAAATTCTTTACAGAGTTTTATATATAATTACAGTCAAAATGATACCATTTACTTAATATTAGTTGTTTTTGTAAAATAATATTTAGTAATTTAGCGCTGAAACTACTTTAAATATATACATAGATACATATGTACACTCTACCAGCACTTTCATATTTTCAATCTAGATAAAATCCTCAAAACTCAAAGTTTCCTACTTCAATGAACACGTGTGAACTCCATCAACTCCACTAAATACATATGTACATAAAACTTCGAAGAATAGAAAATAAATTAAAATTTATCTAAATTAAGCAAACCACTGCTTTGGCACAGCTGTTTTTCTCAAGCGAGTAACACGCATTGAAATGCAAATCACAAGCAAAAACAATTTATCTTTCAATAGTAAACATTTGTAGGCTTCATTAAAATTTGAAAATTGCCTTACTTTTTTGGAAAATTTCCCATTAGCAGCGCCGCGCACGTTTTTATAGGCGATTAAAGCATTTCGCACTTCGCTCGGCGCACTTTAGCCACAAACACACACACGCACATGCACATGCATAGTATATTGTATGTAAGTATGTGCGGCATTATCATTAAACGCTTATTCATGGAATTTGAATCGATCCACACTATCAGCGCTGAATCGTGCCATAAACACGCCGCGTTCAGCATTGACCGGCGGGGGAAAGCCCGCATCATGCCTTGGCGATTACGCGAAACTCTCTGTCTGTCCATTCAAAAGTCCAATGAAACAATAAATAAAAAACGACAAAACGTCGCAAATCGTCATCAGCGGCGACGGCGACGGCGGCGGCACTTTATGAAATTCACATTTCGGTTGCTTTGGTTTGGAATTGGCTGCTCTCGCGCGTAACGTAAACAAAGCAATTAAAAGTAAAGTAAAAGTAATTACGTCTATCTCTATGTCATCTCCAGCGTGCGAGGCGAGTGTGTTCTGTGCCATTCATTCTTCATTCAATTTGTTGGTCGACAATTCTTTACAAAACGCCGTAGCGCAAATTGTTTGAAATGCAACAAAAAAGAAACAGAAAATCGTTGAAATTTCATTGTAAAAGCAGTTAAAAATGAAAGCGAATTGTATACAAAGCTGGCAGCGCAGCTTTCATTATTTGTTGCGAGCTTTTGTGCGGCTCCAAATTGAGTGGCGCAGTGTGCTGCCAAGTGCAGTGGAAATGTCTTTGGCTGGCAGTTAATTAGATTATTTGGGGATGTGCGATGGTCTGGGCATTTTACGGCTGCAGGGAATAACAGTTTTGAAGAAATTTAAGAATTTAATCGTATGGTTTTGAAAGACAGACTTTATACGGAGGAAATTTTCTTTTACTGAGGTGTTCGATTCGCCACTTTTTACGCGCTAACTTTGAGCTCTGAACTCTTCACTGTTCCATTCCAATTTTTATTCTTTCTACACAAAACTATTGTGTGATTTATATCGTGACATAGAATACAAAACAGCGTATCTTCAAAAAAATCAAAAATCGTTGTATGTTATTATAACCAATATATAACTATTTTATAACCAATATAACCAGTTTGGTAACCAATATACGAGTATAATCATTTTATGACCAAACCTCAAGTTTTGTTTCCATGTGAATGATTTCTTTCACATCGTTTTTCTTTCGCCTGTAAACTTATAAAAAGTGATGTTACGTTATTTTACATTTTAGCTGACGATGTATGTATATGATAAATTTTTCATGTTATAAAAGCAGACTTTCAAATCATTTTATTACTATTATTCTAAATAAATATTTCATATAATTAAAATATGATTTAAGACCCAACCCTTGCCTTGATTTTAACACTTTTTCATATGCATAAAACTCTACTCCAGTAACTAAGCTATAAATCCTCATTAAAAATACACTTGTGACACTTAAAAATTATAATTCATTAGAATTTCATTGTTTCCGCGTGATTTTTGCTATTCGTGAAAATAATATGAAATTAATATGCGCTTAATATGAGATTTGTGGTTTAACTGAAATCCGAGGTTGGTGATTTTTATGACAAATTGCCACGTGATTCTACTGAGTTCAGGAGCAGTTACTTTTATAATTAAGTATTAGCGTTTTTTTTTTCAAATTAAAATGAACAGGGTATATTTTTATTATTCTATACATGGTCACCTAAAATGCAAAATAACGTAATATCAATATTCATAAGTTTACAAGCGAAGGAAAAAAGATATAATTGTAACAATATTTGAGTTTTGTTTATATATCGGTTATACATTGGTTATCATACACTTAAATCAAACTTGGGTTTCGGTTATAAATTGGTTATATATCGGTTATCATACACTCATATTAAAACAAAATTGCAGTTTTGGTTATATATAGGTTATATATTGGTTATGATACACTTAAAACAAACTTGAGTTTTAGTTATAAAATGGTTATATATCGGTTATCATACATATTAAAACAAAATTTGAGATTTTTTTATAAAACGGTTATATATAGGTTACTATATTTGACAACGATTTTCGATTTTTCTTTATTGTTGATACGTTGTTTTGCATTTTAGGTGACGATATATGCATTACCTGTGAAAAAAGTGTTAAATGAAAGGGAAAATTAAGTTAAAAGCATCGTGTTCAAAGCTTTAGCTTGTGCATGAAATAATTATTTTCAAGTATCTCACGATCATTTATAAAATATCTGCATAAAGTAATGGTGAAATTTAATATAAAGTATTGACAAATCGAGATAATTGTATCACGTTTAATTAACAACTTTCGCAATTAGCACAAAAGCTTCAATACTACATATTAGAGCTATTTATTTGCTGAACAAAGTTTGCTTAACAAAAATCAAGAACACAGTTTTTGACTCCAATTTTATTGATGAAATATAAAAATGACGAAACTAAGCTAAAGACAAAATACTAAAATAATTTTTAATTCAAAAATTAACAAAATGGCGGTCTCAGGATTTTTTTTCTAAATTTTTGGGAAAAAATCAACAGTTAATTGGTCTTAAAAAATCGAAAATTTTGAAAAAAAATCTATCGATCAGGCCCAAGATTATTATGTATTCTAAAAGCTGTATAAATTTCATTAAAATCTACTTTGCGGTTTTCGAGTTACAGTTGTCACCAGTTCAAAAAACATAGTTTTGAGAAAAACGCGTTTAAAGTTTGCCTTTTTGCTTTGAAGTGCCCGAGCTCTCTTTGTTATTTGTCGAATAACTCAAAAACTAATTATCAACGTGAATAGAATATTTTTAAGATGTTACACTTAACGAAAATGCAAAAAAAAAAAATAATTTTTTGAAAATTCTGACTACCCCTAACACCTTAATAGAAGCAAAATAATATGCTTTCTTCCTCAAATACAATTTTCGTTTTCGAAGTCCAATCTGATTTTCGTTAGAAGCATATGATATATTTTCAATAATTTTTTGAAACTGAAGCAACTTTTCGGAATAAAATGGACTGCAAGCGATTGGATTCTATGTAAACAGGTTAAGCAAAGTGATTTGAACCCATTGTAATTGTAAGCAGATTCCATTAAAATTGCCACGAAGCTTGTAACACCCAGTAGGAAACGTTGAAGCCCATATTTTTGCGTTTTACGAGATATCGGTGTGAAATTTTCTACACCTAATTTTTTCCTCAAAAATCTACTTATTTGTCGGAAGCGTCGGTGTTGGATAACTATAGGGTATAGCTGCCATACAAACTGATTGCTCAATTTTAAGGTTCTGTAGGAAAGCTATTTTATTTCGCAGTGTATCTTCAAGAAATTCGGCACAGATTATTGTTCTAGAAAGTGCGCCAATCTCCGAATCGATTAAATCGGTCCACTATAGCATAGAGTTGTCATACAAACTGAACGATCAAATTGAAGGTTAAGGCCTTTTTATACCCTTATATGCTATAAGAATGCACCTTTGAAGAGTACAGTGAAGAGTAGTCTTGTTACCTTATATACATATATAAATAAGTCCCGTTAGTAGTTTATATAGTAAATATAGCTTATAAGTCATCACCTGCTTCAAAAATTAGCCTACTTGAACGCCATACTCGCTGAAACAGGTAGAAATATTCCATTTTAACTGCTTCCGTGGCAGCACTAACACTACAAGTGTCTTCCATCACAATTATCCGTCAAGTAATCCAAAATAAATACAAAGTTTACTGTTATTATCAGTGCACACATGCTTATGTCTGTAAGCGCATGGCAAAATATGTTGTGCAAATATTTGTTTTCAATCAATCTAAAAAAGCAGCATTATCAAAGAGTCTTCTTGCGACGACCCGAAAACTTCCACTGTACACAAGTGTACACATAATTATATACATACATATGTGCATAAGCATTTACTTCCTCACACGCTTGACTTGATTATGGAGCACGCGTTCTTCGACTTAAATTAATGGTGCGTCGCGTAACACATTTACTTATTGGCTGCTAGCAAACGGCAGCGAACTATTTAACAGACCTTCAGTTGACACTCAATGATTTCGGCAAGTCAAAAAGCAACAACAAAAGCACTACCTAAGCATGTGGGCATTTGTCGTCTAGCGAGCTGCTTTAATAGCAATCAATCTTTGTTTGCTGTAGTTTTATTGCCTTCTTAAGTTGTTGTTGTTGTTAATAGTGTTAACAAAAAAGCAACTTTTGGTTTAAAGGCCATTTGAGTGCAGTACTTGCGTTTTGAAAATATTCTTTCGGAAAATTTATAATTACTTTTGTGTGTGTTTTGCAAGCAGTGGAGAATTTAAAGCGCAATTTATGGAAATTTTGCAATTTAGTGGCTGTCACTGTTGGCTTTTGTATTAGCTAGGTTATTGCCATGTGATTGCGATTTTTTCTGTAATGTAGAGAAAACTTCTTTATTTGGCAAGATATCTTTCCAAAATTTGGTATGTATTATTATTGAAGACAGTGCTATAATCTCCAAACATATTGTTCAGATCGGATAATATAGCACATAGCTGCCATACAAACTGACAGATCAAAATCAAGTTCTTCTATGAAAAACTTTTTTATTGAACGAGATATCGTCACGAAATTTGTTATGGATTACTTTCCAAGGCAGCGCTGTAATATTGGAAGAAATTCTTATATAGCTGCCATACAAACTGACAGTTCAAAATTAAGTTCTTCTATGAAAAACTTTTTTGTTGTACGAGATATCGTCACGAAATTTGTTATGGATTACTTTCCAAGGCAATGCTGCAGTCTTCGAAGAAATCCTTCAGATAGGACCAATATAACATATAGCTGCCATACAAACTGACAGTTCAAAATCCAGTTCTTCTATGAGAAACTTTATTATTGGGCGAGATATCATCACGAAACTTGGTATGGATTATTTTCCAGAGCAACGTTACAATTTTCGAAGAAATTATTCAAATCGGATCAATGCTATATATAGCTGCCATACAAACTGACAGTTCAAAATTCAGTTCTTCCGTGAAAAACTTTTTTGTTGTACGAGATATCGTCACGAAATTTGTTATGGATTACTTTCCAGAGCAACGCTACTATTTTTGAAGAAATTATTCAAATCGGATCAATGCTATATATAGCTGCCATACAAACTGACAGTTCAAAATTCAGTTCTTCCGTGAAAAACTTTTTTGTTGTAAGAGATATCGTCACGAAATTTACTATGGATTATTTTCCAAAGCAACGCTGCAATTTTCGAAGAAATTATTCTGATCGGAGCAACATAGCATATAGCTGTCATACAAACTGAGAGATCAAAATCAAGATAAATATCTTTTTATACACTTTTATGCTATAATAAATGCAACTGTGAAGGGTATAATGGCTTCGGTGTTAACATTTATGTTAATATTTTTCTCGGTAATGTTAACTAACGTATATAAACATATTATATAATGAATTTGTCTAAGTATATAAACGCTGCGCTTGGCTGGTATCAAAAGGAAGTGCCACTTTGAAATGCCAAATATTCAAAAATGCCGCATATGTGTTGGTGCTTCCATGTATGTATACTTGTAAACAAATACATACAAAATCCAACGCGGCTACCGTCTCAGCTAAAAATATGCTCACGTGAGCTAGAGCAAGATATATGGCCTTAAGGTGCGCACAATTCTTGTCATTCTTATATTTGACGGCATAACAGCAACAACAACAAGCAATAGCATTACTTACCTAAAAGCCAAAAACAAAGAAAAATGTTTCAAAATACCTTTACGAACACATAAACATACATGCATGTATTCACACACGCCGAGGAAATGACGCGCGAGGCCAGCCGTATCGCATATGCCCAATCTGCCTTTGCAAAGTCAACGCAAGCGGTCCAACAAAAGGCGAAAGATATTCCGATGTTTGTTTAAAAATAGGTCTGCCATTAGTAATCGATTCTATTTCGGCAGCCGGTAGTTGATGGAGATAGCAGCTACAAAGTCAAAATTTCGACTCAAATGCTGACAGGCGAAAATAAATGAATGAATGAGTGCGTAAATGCTTATATAAATAGAAGTTGTCGTTGTTTTTGGTTTTTCGAAATTGAAATTTCTTCCAAATTCTTTGGCGTGTGGATTATGCGGAGATGGCGTCAATGTACAGCATTGAGCAAGTGACAAGCAAGCGGTGGCAGCAGCGACAGAAAACTATGTGCTCCTCAGGAAAACGTGTCGCTGGGAGATTACTCATTAGCACATATCCATGTACTCGTATATAGGATTGTTTATGAAGCTGTTGCATAATTTGAAATCTATGAAAATTAACAACTACATAAGTTTGAGTGGCATAACAGCTGTTCGAAGATCTGAGACAATTGCAATGTGTAAGGAAAATGTAGTTTATAGTTTTTTCTGTCTCGCTTAGCAATAGACAACAGAATGACTAAATTATTTGGTATGTATCATGCATATAATTTAGATAACGCAAATGCTTTGACTGTAACACTTTATTTTCGTATAAAAATTGAATAATTTTCCTTAGAATGTTGAAACAAGCCTATAAATTAGTGAGAAAAAGCCAGTTTTTTATTTTAGTATAATAAATAAAAGTTATGGAAATTTTCGATAAATCGATAACCACATTAAAAATTGAAATATCGATTAAATGTTTAACATTTTTTTCAGACATAAATTATTTCTGTGATAGAAATTATTAATTGTGATCACACAAGCAGAGTTATCAATTACTTTACTAGGGCTTCCTCATGTACTAAGTAAATATAGAATAATTATACTCAAAGTGCAAAAAATCGCATT
>CM050323.1:157099123-157115811 GCA_027475135.1 Bactrocera correcta
TATTTTTTAATAATTTGTTAGAATAGCTTCGCGTAAATGACGTATAACCCCCAAAAAAGTATTCCTTGTTGACAGTTTGGCCGATCGGAGTGCACTAGAAAAAAAATTAAAAATAAAGTCTTACTATTTTTTACCCACAGTAGTTTAAATCTACATTTGTTTCTTTAAAAATAATTTTCCACCAAAATAAAAAAAAGCATAAATCATCATGACTGCAGCGCACTCATTTGAAGTGCCTAAATTTATCAGATGAAACTCACTATTTATTCCCTCTGCAGCAATATCTAAAAATATATATAAATAAGCGCTTATCAGCTTAAAGTTTCGACATTATTACCAACAAATTTCATGCCTTGCCATTATGCAATTTGGTTTGTGTGGGTGGTCTGAACCGTGCAAACTACAACAAAATAGGCGAAAATGGCTTTAAAGTTTATGTGCAAAAAGTAGACCTTGAAAAGCTTATCGGCTGCTAGCTGGGGGACTGTGGTGTGTGGTTGAGGCTGCAAAGCAGTGGAAAATTTAATAATTTTTAATTCATTTTTGCTAATTTTTTTCAATTTCTATAATTTTTTTTTTTTAATTTTGTAACGTTTATTATTTTTTTTTTAATTTTTTAGCTCATTTAAATTTTATTTTTAATATTATTTTCAATTAAACAATACGTTAAATTATTTTTTCATATTATCTTGAATAAAATAAAATTTTATGTTTTCATTTTTCTAAATAAATTTTATGTTTTGAATATTTTTCAATATTTTAAACATTTTATTTAACTAAATTTTGAATTTTTTACAACTTTTAAATTTTTGGAACTTAAATAATTTATGATTTATTTATTAACTTTTATGTTATATATTTTTGTGTTTTTATTTTTTATTTTTTTGTACACATTTCAAATGTTTTTGAAAGTTTTTTAAATTGAATTTTCTATTTTTTAATTATATTTTAATATTTTTAAATTTCTTAGTTTATTTTTTAAATTTTTTATAACAATTAATAACTTGTCAGTTTTGTAAACAGTATTATGCGTGCTCAACCTATCTTTAAAATATTTATTATTATTTTTTCTGTTTTTCATTTTGTTTTTAATTTATTTTTATAATATATATATTTATTTTTTTTTTTTAATTTTTAAGCACATTTTAAATTTTTTTTAATTTTTCTAGTTTTATTTATTTTTTTTTCAATTTTAATTTTTATAAATGTTTTTAAAAATGTTCAATTAAATTAAATGCCCTATAAATTTTATTTAAAAAATTTCAATTGAACTTCATTACATTGCATCTTAATTTAAATAATTTAAAAAAAACTTTGTTTGTTTTTAATTTATTTTTTTAATTTTTCTAACACATTTCAAAATTATTTAAAATCTTTTTTTACTTGCAATTACAAGCTTTTTTACTTTGGTTTTACATTTTTTAATTTGGTTTTTTATTTTAAACTTTTTTTCATTTTTTGCAAAAATTTGTTAACTATTAAAATATATTTAATAATATTTTTATTTTTTAAACACATTTCAAATTTTTTATTTTTTTATTTTCAATTTTTTAAATCTTTTTCAGTTTTATTTTTTAATTTTTTAACTTTTATTTTCAATTTTTAAATTTCTCTTTAAAATTTTTCAATTAAATTAAATGTTTTTTTTTTTCAATTCTGATTTAAATATTTTTTATAATTTTTTGTATCTTTTAAATATTTTTTAACTTTTTTCAATTAAATAATATGTCGCTTTTTTAATTTTTTATACAATTAATTTTTTATGATTCATTACTTTTATTATATATATTTTAATTTATTTTTGAAAATTCTTTTAAATGAAATTTCAATTTTTTTAACTTGTATTTTAAATTTTTTTTAATTTTTTTTAATTGTTTTTTTTTTTAATATTTTTTAAAAAGTTTTTTATTTTATTTTAAATGCTAAATTTTTTTTTTAATTCTTCACAGAGTTTTACATATAATTACAGCCAAAAGTATACCATTTACTAAATATTAGTTGTTTTTGTAAAATAATATTTAGTAATTTAGCGCTGAAACTACTTTAAATATATAGATACATATGTACATTCCACCAGCACTTTCATATTTTCAATCTAGATAAAATACTCAAAGCTCACAGTTTTCTACTTCAATGAACACGTGTGAACTCCATCAACTCCACAAAATACATAAAACTTCGAAGAATAGAAAATAATTTAAAATGTATCTAAATTAAGCAAACCACAGCTTTGGCACTGCTTTTTCTCAAGCGAGTAACACGCATTGAAATGCAAATCACAAGCAAAAACAATTTATCTTTCAATAGTAAACATTTGTAGGCTTCATTAAAATTTGAAAATTGCCTTACTTTTTTGGAAAATTTCCCATTAGCAGCGCCGCGCACGTTTTTATAGGCGATTAAAGCATTTCGCACTTCGCTCGGCGCACTTTAAGCCACAAACACACACACGCACATGCACATGCATAGTATATTGTATGTATGTGCGACATTATCATTAAACGCATTCATGGAATTTGAATCGATCCACACTATCAGCGCTGAATCGTGCCATAAACACGCCGCGTTCAGCATTGACCGGCGGGGGAAAGCCCGCATCATGCCGTGGCGATTACGCGAAACTCTCTGTCTGTCCATTCAAAAGTCCAATGAAACAATAAATAAAAAACGACAAAACGTCGCAAATCGTCATCAGCGGCGGCGGCGGCGCGGCGCTTTATGGAATTCACATTTCGGTTGCTTTGGTTTGGAATTGGCTGCTCTCGCGCGTAACGTAAACAAAGCAATTAAAAGTAAAGTAAAAGTAATTACGTCTATCTCTATGTCATCTCCAGCGTGCGAGGCGAGTGTGTTCTGTGCCATTCATTCTTCATTCAATTTGTTGGTTGACAATTCTTTACAAAATGCCGTAGCGCAAATTGTTTGAAATGCAACAAAAAAAGAAACAGAAAATCGTTGAAATTTCATTGTAAAAGCAGTTAAAAATGAAAGCGAATTGTGTACAAAGCTGGCAGCGCAGCTTTCATTATTTGTTGCGAGCTTTTGTGCGGCTGTGCCCAAATTGAGTGGCGCAGTGTGTTGCCAAGTGCAGTGGAAATGTCTTTGGCTGGCAGTTAATTAGATTATTTGGGGATGTGCGATGGTCTGGGCATTTTACGGCTGCAGGGAATAACAGTTTTGAAGAAATTTAAGAACTTAATAGTGTGGTTTTGAAAGACAGACTTTATACGGATGAAATTTTCTTTTACTGAGGTGTTCGATTCGCCACTTTTTACGCGCTAACTTTGAGCTCTGAGCTCTGAGCTCTTCACTGTTTCATTCCAATTTTTAATTTTTCTATACAAAACTATTGTGTGATTTATATCGTGACATAGAATACAAAACAGCGTATCTTCAAAAAAATCGCTGTCTGTTATTATAACCAATATATAACTATTTTATAACCAATATAACCATTATGTTAACCAATATATAACCGTTTTATAACCACAACTCAAATTTTGATTCGATTTGAGTGGTTTCTCTTATATCGTCTTTCCTTCGTCTGTAAACTTATGAAAAGTGCTGTTACGTTATTTTCCATTTTAGGTGACGATATACATATGTATATGATTAGTTTCTCACGTTATAAAAGCAGACTTTCAAAACATTTTATTACTATTATTCTAAATAAATATTTAATATAAATAAAATATGATTTAAGACCCAACCCTTGCTTACATTGCAACACTTTTTCATATGAATAAAGCCCTACTTCAGTAACTAAGCTACAAATCCTCATTAAAAATACACTTGTGACACTTAAAAATTATAATTCATTAGAATTTCATTGTTTCCGCGTGATTTTTGCTATTCGTGAAAATAATATGAAATTAATATGCGCTTAATATGAGATTTGTGGTTTAACTGAAATCTGAGGTTGGTGATTTTTATGACAAATTGCCACGTGATTCTACTGAGTTCAGGAGCAGTTTACTTTTATAATTAAGTATTAGCGTTTTTTTTTCAAATTATAATGAACAGGGTATATTTTTATTATTCTATACAACGTCACCTAAAATGAAAAATAACGTAACTTCGATTTTCATAAATTTACAAGCGAAGGAAAAAAGTTATAACCAATCATATTGAAACAATATTTGAGTTTTGGTTATAAAATGGTTATATATAGGTTACCATACACTAAAAACAAACTTGGGCTTCGGTTATAAAATGGTTATGTATAGGTTATCATAACTCATATTGCAATAAAAGTTGAGTTTTGGTTATAAAATAGTTATATATAGGTTATTATATCTGACAGCGATTTTCGATTCTTCTTTTTTGAATATACTTTGTTTTGCATTTTAGGTGACGATATATGCATTACCTGTGAAAAAAGTGTTAAATGAAAGCGAAAATGAAGTTAAAAGCATCGTGTTCAAAGCTTTAGTTTGTGCATGAAATAATTATTTTCAAGTATCTCACGATCATTTATAAAATATCTGCATAAAGTAATGGTGAAATTTAATATAAAGTATTGACAAACCGAAATAATTGTATCACGTTTAATTAACAACTTTCGCAATTAGCACAAAAACTTCAATACTACATATTAGAGTTATTAATTTGCTAAACAAAGTTTGCTCAACAAAAATCAAGAAGTCGGCTTTTTAGTCCAATTTTATTGATGCAATATAAAATTGACTGCGAAACTAAGCTAAAGACAAAATATTAAAATAATTTATATTTCAAAATTAACAAAATGGCGGTCTCAGGATTTTTTTTCTAAATTTTTGGGAAAAAATCAACAGTTAATTGGTCTTAAAAAATCGAAAATTTTGAAAAAAAAAATCTGTCGATCAGGCCCGAGATTATTATGTATTCTAAAATTTGTATAAATTTTATTAAAATTTACGTTGCGGTTTTCGAGTTACAGTTGTCACCAGTTCAAAAAACATAGTTTTGAGAAAAAAGAAAAAAGTTTGCCTTTTTGCTTTGAAGTGCCCGAGCTCTCTTTGTTATTTGTCGAATAACTCAAAAACTAATTATTGGATCAACGTGAAATTTTCAGAGAATATTTTTAAGATATCACACTTAATGAAAATGCAAAAAAAAATAATTTTTTGAAAATTCTGACTACTCCTAACACCTTAATAGAAGCAGAATAATATGCCTTCTTCCTCAAATACAATTTTCGCTTTCGAAGTCCAGTCTGATTTTTGTAAGAAGCAGATTTTTTCAATATTTTTCTGAAACCGAAGCAATTTTTTTTGGGTCAGCAAAAATATGGATAGCAAACGATTGGATTCGATGTAAAAAGTTTAGCAAAGTGATTTTGAAA
This sequence comes from Bactrocera correcta, assembly GCA_027475135.1. Classification (NCBI taxonomy): domain Eukaryota; kingdom Metazoa; phylum Arthropoda; class Insecta; order Diptera; family Tephritidae; genus Bactrocera; species Bactrocera correcta. Next base: position 157,104,447 of record CM050323.1, read on the forward strand.
CCATTGTAATTTGATTGACGTTTATGGTATAACCTGAGCAGGGTCTCTTTAATTTGCCACGAAGCTTGTAACACCCAGTAGGAAACTGGGTCCATATAATCGCATACTAACCGCTCAGTTTTTCAGATATCGATGTGAAATTTTTTACACCTAATTTTTTCCTCAAAAATCTACTAATTTGTCGGAAGCCTCGGTTTTGGATAACTATAGGGTATAGCTGGCATACAAACTGATTGCTCAATTTTAAGGCTCTGTAGGAAAACTATTTTATTTCGCAGTGTATCTTCAAGAAATTCGGCACAGATTTTTGTTCTAAAAAATGCGTCAATCTCCGAAAAAATTATTCCGATCGGACCACTATAGCATATAGCTGCCATACAAAATGATTGATCAAGTTCAAAACCTTGTATGGAAAACTTTTTTATTTAGCAATGTTTCTTTATCAAATTCAGCACAGATGATTCTTATAGAAAATGAGCCAACCGCTGACGAATTTGCTCAGATCTATCCACAATAGCATATAGCTATCCTACAAACTGATTGATCAACCTTCAGACCCTGTATGGAAAACTTTTTTATTTGGCAAAGTATCTTCATGAAATTTAGCACAGCTTATTTTTTCAAAAAATGCGTTAATCTCAGAAGAAATTGTTCATATCGGACCACTATAGCATATAGCTGCCATACAAACTGAACGATCAAACTGAAGGTAAAAGCCTTTTTATACCCTTATGTTCTATAAGAATGCACCTTCGAAGAGTACAGTGAAGAGTAGTCTTGTTACCATATATATAAATAAGATCCCGTTAGTGGTTTATATAGCAAATATAGTTTATAAGTATGCATCTGCTACAAAAACTAGTCTGCTTGAACGCCGTACTCGCTGAAACAAGTAAAAATATTCCATTTTAACTGCTTCTGCGGCAGCACTAACACTACAAATGTCTTCCATCACAATTATCCGTCAAGTAATCCAAAATAAATACAAAGTTTACTGTTATTATCAGTGCACACATGCTTATATCTGTAAGCGCATGGCAAAGTATGTTGTGCAAATATTTGTTTTCAATCAATCTAAAAAAGCAGCATTATCAAAGAGTCTTCTTGCGACGACCCGAAAACTTCCACTGTACACAAGTGTATACATAATTATATACATACATACATACATATGTGCATAAGCATTTACTTCCTCACACGCTTGACTTGATTACGGAGCACGCGTTCTTCGACTTAAATTAATGGTGCGTCGCGTAACACATTTACTTATTGGCTGCTAGCAAACGGCAGCGAACTATTTAACAGACCTTCAGTTGACACTCAATGATTTCGGCAAGTCAAAAAGCAACAACAAAAGCACTACCTAAGCATGTGGGCATTTGTCGTCTAGCGAGCTGCTTTAATAGCAATCAATCTTTGTTTGCTGTAGTTTTATTGCCTTTTTAAGTTGTTGTTGTTGTTAATAGTGGTAACAAAAAAGCAACTTTTGGTTAAAGGCCATTTGAGTGCAGTACTTGCGTTTTGAAAATATTCTTTCGGAAAATTTATAATTACTTTTGTGTGTGTGTTTGCAAGCAGTGGAGAATTTAAAGCGCAATTTATGGAAATTTTGCAATTTAGTGGCTTTCACTGTTGGATTTTGTATTAGCTAGATTATTACCACGTGATTGCGATTTTTTCTGTAATGTAGAGAAAACGGTTTTAGTTGGCAAGAGATCTTTCCGAAATTTGGTATGTATTATTGTTGAAGACAGTGCTTTAATATCTGAACATATTGTCCATATCGGACTAATATAGCACATAGTTGCCATACAAACTGACCTTTCGATATCAAGTTCTATGGAAAATTTTTTTTATTGAACGAGATATCGTCACGAAATTTGTTATGGATTATTTTCCACGGCAATGCTGCAGTCTTCGAAAAAATTCTTCAGATAGGACCATTATAACACATAGCTGCCATACAAACTGACAGTTCAAAAACAAGTTCTTCTATTAAAAACTTTTTTGTTGTACGAGATATCGTCACGAAACTTGGCATGGATTATTTTCCAAAGCAACGGTACAATTTTCGAAGAAATTATTCAAATCGGATCAATGCTATATATAGCTGCCATACAAACTGACAGTTCAAAATCCAGTTCTTCTATGAGAAACTATTTTATTGGGCGAGATATCGTCACGAAATTTACTATGGATTATTTTCCAAGCCAACGTTGTAATACTGGAAGAAATTCTTCAGATCGTACCACTATAGCATATAGCTGCCATACAAACTGACAGATCAAAATCAAGATAAAGTTATTTTTATAAACTTTTATGCTATAATAAATGCAACTGTGAAGGGTATAATGGCTTCGGTGTTAACATTTAAGTTAATACTTTTCTCGGTAACGGTAACTAACGTCTATAAACATATTATATAATAAATTTGTCTAAGTATATAAGCGCTGCACTTGGCTGGTATCAAAAGGAAGTGCCACTTTGAAATGCCAAAAATTTAAAAATGCCGCATATGTGTTGATGTTTACATATGTATATACTTGTCTACAAATACATACAAAATTCAACGCGGCTACAGTCTCAGCTAAAAATATGCTCACGTGAGCTAGAGCAAGATATATGGCCTTAAGGTGCGCACAATTCTTGTCATTCTTATATTTGACGGCATAACAGCAACAAGAACAAGCAATAGCATTACTTACCTAAAAGCAAAAAACAAAGAAAAATGTTTCAAAATACCTTTACGAACACATAAACATACATGCATGTATTCACACACGCCGAGGAAATGACGCGCGAGGCCAGCCGTATCGCATATGCCCAATCTGCGTTTGCAAAGTCAACGCAAGCGGTCCAACAAAAGGCGAAAGATATGCCGATGTTTGTTTAAAAATAGGTCTGCCATTAGTAATCGATTCTATTTCGGCAGCCGGTAGTTGATGGAGATAGCAGCTACAAAGTCAAAATTTCGACTCAAATGCTGACAGGCGAAAATAAATGAATGAATGAGTGCGTAAATGCTTATATAAATAGAAGTTGTCGTTGTTTTTGGTTTTCCGAAATTGAAATTTCTTCCAAATTCTTTGGCGTGTGGATTATGCAGGGAGATGGCGTCAATGTACAGCATTGAGCAAGTGACAAGCAAGCGGTGGCAGCAGCGACGGAAAACTATGTGCCACCTCAGGAAAACGTGTCGCTGGGAGATTACTCATTAACACATATCCATGTACATATGTATATAGGATTGTTTATGATTGCTGTTGCATAATTTGAAATCTATGAAAATTAACAACTACATAAGTTTGAGTGGCATAACAGCTGTTCGAAGATCTGAGACATTTGCAATGTGTAAGGAAAATGTAGTTTATAGTTTTTTCTGTTTCGCTTAGCAGTAGACAATAGTATGAATAACTTATTTGGTATGTATCATGCATATAATTTAGCAAATGCTTTCACTGAAACACTTTATTTTCGTATAAAAATTTAATAATTATCCTTAGAATGCCATTAAATCCCATTTAAAATCTCGTCTTGTTGAAACAAGCCTATAAATGAGTGAGAAAAAGCCAATTTTTATATTAGTATTATAAATAAAATTTATCGAAATTTTCGATAAATCGATAACAACATTAAAAATTTAAATATCGGTTAAATGCTTAAAATTTTTTTGAGTCATAAATTATTTCTGTGATAGAAATTAATAATTGTGACCACACACGCAGAGTTATCAATTACTTTACTAGAGCTTCCTCATGTACTAAGTAAATATCGAATAATTATACTCAAAGTGCAAAAAATCGCATTTACCATTCTCTTTTGATTAGTCCGCTCGTTAATTGTAACGAAATAGTGAAAAAACTTAATAAAAAAGTTATCGAACATTGAGAATAATCGATATCTATTTTAATTAATTCACCAGCATTCTCTCCTAATAAGTCCACTGGTTATTTGTACGAAAATTGTAAAAAAACACATTAAAAATAAAAGTTATCGGACTTTACAATTAATCGATATCAATTTTGAAAATTTTTAAATTGATTACTATATTTTAACATTATTCATTATCACTTACTTTGATCGAAAATTAATCGATAACATTAAAAACAAAAGTTATCGAACTTTGCAATTAATCGATAACAATTTTGAAAGTTTTAAAATCTTTAACTTTATTTTAACCTTATTCATTATTAATGGCTTTGAACAAAAATAAATCGATAACAACGATTTGAATTTAATAAGTGCTTTAAATACTACCACATTTTAATCGATTTTATTTGAACCAATACACTTTTGCACTTTAATTAGTATAATGAGAGAAATTAATAGTTGCAACGGAGCACGGCATTTACTTCAATATAAACCCTAACTTAGCGGTAATTTCAATAAATCAATAACCACTTTTGGAATTGGCATGAGTACGCATATCGATTAAATGTTTGCTCAATTGCAAGGCATAAATGAAATTATTTGATTTTGTTAAAACAGGTGCTAACCAGACCTAGATTGAACATATTAACAAAAATTTAATTCATCGAAAATTTCGAATAATCGATAACAACATGTAGATTTATCGATAGAATGATTATGAAAAAAATTATAAATGCTACTACACTGCACTCAATAATAAAAATTAAATCTATCGAAAATTTCGATTAATCGATAATTTGATTTTATTAAAACACGCGCCAACCAGACCTAGATTGAACACTTTAACAAAATTTAAATTTATCGAAAATTTCGAATAATCGATAGCAACAGGTAAATTTATCGATAAATCGATAGAATGATTTTGAAAAAAATTATTAATGCTACTACAGTGCACTCTATAATAAAAATTACATGTATCGAAAATTTTAATTAATCGATAACAACAAAAATTTATCGATTATTGGACAAAATGATTATGAAAAAATTATTAATAAATTTCTCAGAGCATAAGCTTGCTTTGACTTGATTGAGTAAAAAGATATAAACCATCTCCGATGCTCTGCCCTCATTATTGATTGTTACAATGTGTGTATGAGAACTTTTTAAGCAATGCACCTAAATACACACCACCAACCGCTTTTACAGAATATGAATACAAATCTAGTTTTCCAGTAGAGTGGTGACTCTACTCTACTTATGACTTATTGATTTATAATCTATTTTCAAAGTGTTTGCTGCTTCGAAATAATATATAAATAATTCTCTAAGCATTTATATACTGCATACACACAATAAATAATGTGTGTACATATTATAGTAAATAAAACTCGTTTTCGACCTTACTAACGGCGTATACAAATAAATTCCCGTTATGTACACAAGTAAAAGAAATATCATCTGTTATATTTATATAAATAAATCAACAGCCATATATTTATGTATCCTTTAAGGCACATAATGTGCACGACCACCATACACACACACACAAACCATACATATTTACATATCTATATTTAAATACAAGAACAACTTGATAGAATGGAAATTGAAAAGAAAGCTTGAAATTCAACTTTCGCTCCCCCGACTACCAACAATGAGTTGTGTGTATTTAAATGGCTGTGAACACACACACCTACACAAATACATACATACCATTTGGTATACACGAGTGTCCCACGCAAGGAGGCGAGCCTTTCACTGCTCCTATGCCCATCACAAAGCAGCAACAGCAACAACAATTATAAGCATTTACACTATGCGGTGTGCTCAATGCGCACGCAATGCTTTCGCTGGTTACATTGTTCACAATAACAACAACAAAAGGCAACAACATATTTACATTTATTTATATACATATACATATGTGAATATGTTAGCTGCCTGTAGACACCGTCCGTAATGAATGCATTGTAAATATGTATAACTCTGCTTATATTTGTTGTTGTTGTTTGTAAAAAAATTCTCTGTGAAAAATCAATAAAATCTGGGGCAACAGCTTTTACGTTTACGTACAACCACTCAAAGCGCTCACACCACAGCTTCAAGCGCGACCATATGCATTGAAAGAGAAAGGATAACACTGAATACATAGAAATATGTACAGTGTTGTGTAGAATAAAAGCAACAACACTAATACATTCACATATACATATGTATAAGCAGTTACATTCATGAAAATAACATTCTTCGTTGTTGCTGTTGGAAAATTACTCATGCTCGCGCTCTCTCTCTCACACTGCAATATTTTACGATTGATTTATACTTAGTTTGCAGCAACAGACACACACACACACACACACATGCACACATGCGCACTCTCACTCTCATTGGGAGCTACAACAGTTGCTCATTTTCCACAATGTGCTCCACAACGCCATTGAATGTTACGTATACGCCATGGAGACTACTCCATCCAACTTTGTTGGAGCAGCTGTGGCGCTGTGCTGCCTGCTGCAATCGCGTTTTTGTTGGTGTTGATTGTGTTAACGGCACTGCTGCTGGTGTTGGTACGTACGTGTTCATGCATGTCAGCTGCCCATTAACATAGTGACCCACAACAAACTACACTTTGCTTTGGGTGCTGAGCGCAAGGGATGCTCAAAAATATTTGGCACAGAAACGAAATGGTGTCCTGTAAGTGCAACGTGCGCTCGTGCAGCAACCACTGTGTACATAGCTGTTGTAATATATGCGAGTAGTGGCTATACCGAATATTGAAGCTGCGCTCTGACGACGGTCGTTTACTATGAGCGCTATTACACACGGCAACTTTAGTTGCGGCAACTCTTGGTTTATAGGCGAGGGGGCGACGAGGAGAGGAGAATCGCGCCGAGTTTCCAGTGTTCAGCAACTCGCTTTGTGTTCTTATTCGTAACAGTTCGCTGCGACGTTTTTCGGCATTCGTGTCCTTTCTTTCGTAGTACATAGTTGCATTTGCGTATATTTTTTTGAAATTAATATTTTGAATATATTTAAATAATTTAATTTCATCTTTTGGTAAGTCATTTGCAAATATGTATGCAGATATACATAATATAATATAAATATTTTAGAAAATGGAGTATGACAAAAAAATCAAATTAATTAAAGATATTGTGAAATGTATGGAGAAAGCCATACAAGTTGATTCAGACGATAGTGAAAAGGGTGATATATGTGATAGTCTGTCATATAATCTTTGTTTTAATTTTGAATTATAAATAAAATGTATTTCTTAATTGATAGAACTGATTAATATATGTGATAGAGCGGCCCAAATACCTATAAGGAAAAAGAAACGACAATGGGTTAAAGTAAAGAGTAGACAATGGGTTAAAGTAAAGTGAAAGAGAATGAGAAAAAAACTCGAACAAAGTTGCGCAACACAAGTTGCTCGTGTGAAGGTAATGGGCGACAGCAAAAGAGAATCGCCCGAGAATTAGCAACTTTTGTTGCCGTGTGTAATAACGGACTATTTTGATTGAAAGTTATTTGTCGCTCTCGGCATCTCGACAGCGCGCTCTCGCAGCAATCTCTCGGGAGTGGGAGTGGGTTACCCCGTGTGCTTTGCGTAAATTTTCATTGCCATATTTGGCGTAAAAATAGCTGGAATTGCATTGGCATGCAGCAGCAGTCGGGCGGCTCGGCTGGAGTGCTGGCTTCTGCCTCTGGCAACAGCCCTGCGTGCGAGTAATGAGTTTGGGTTTTGCGTAACCTAATTTTATTTTTGCATTCGCTTTTTATAGCATTCACATAATGATGCTTCGTGCCTGCAATTCCTTAACCAGTAGCCAGCATTTCGAGTATGTGTTGGTGCAGCTGCACTTGTCTCACTCCTGCAACGCCACGTACCCGTACATGCGCAACATCTCACCAACTTTTTTTTTGTTTTTCTTTTGCTCACAAACTTGATTAAATTTAAATTCAACTTCGTTGCCTGTAACACCGACATACCTTTAAGTATTCGCCTCGTAACTGTAACGGGTAGCAAGTAGTGTGGCAGCGTGGCGTTGACAAGCTTGTAATAGTAGCGCTAGTTAAAGCGACTTGTTGTTGTGCATTACGTTTTAGATTACACACAAAAACAGCTGATATTTCGTGTTTGTATCTGTGTGCGTTGGTGTGTGTGCGCTCGTGCGTGTTTCACTTTAATTACACGTTTTACCACAAAGTGCGGTGTAAAATTTGGGTTAAATTAACTAATAGTATATCGAATGTTTAATTTGGGTGTGTATTTTTGGCGTTATTTTTAATTTGAAAAATTGTACGTTTTGTATTCTTGTGTGCGGTAGTGCCCGAATTTAATGTAATTTTATTATAACAAATATAAAATTTGGAAATTTGAGCTTTTTTCGAAATTTATCACAACTCTTTCTTAGAAATGTATTATTTATATTTGTTTAAGCATAAATTTAGCTTTAATTTGTAAACAATTTAGAGCGTCTCATTCATAACTGAATCAATTGAAGCATTTATAGCTTTTCATTCAACTGTTTTATGGAGCTTTTTTTCCTAAAGCTTTAAATTTTGCAGCTTTTAAATTTTCTAAACGCAAATTATAAAACTAAATAGATTATCCTTCCTATACTATATGTGACCTGGATTGATTTTTTGACACCTAAGCCCCCTTTTCGTAGACCAGGTCACATATATAGTACTATAGCTATACTAACTGCGTTGAGAACTTATTTTATTTAAATTAAATCTCCGAAAAAGAGATTTAAATTGAATTATGAAACTCTATATTAAAGCTCCGAAAAAACTTTTGAATTGTCTAATGAAACTCTACCACAGCTATACCTTATAAATTAAAGATATTAAAAAAAAATCCAAAATACCTCAAATTTTGTATTAATAATAGGGCCTGTGAAGCTTAGCCAATAAATTTATAGTGACCAAAAGATTTTCATTCATAATACGACAATACCTTCCGAATAATAGTTATATTAGAGCTTTGGTAGAACTTTTAGTCATTACTTGACAACAGGGCCATCTAGCAAATAGCTTTCTTGCAAACGTATATCCATATCGATTATGTTCCGAATCGTGCATCTATACGCTAATGCCTATGAAGAAATTGAAAAAAAAATATTTATTAAAAATTTATAAATGTTACATTTAAACCGAACTCTAGCGGCTCCTTCCCTTCCCATATACTGCGAGTCAGAAGAAGCCGTTGGAGGAGAGTGCAGTGAGCTTATTTACGGATAATCCAAAGCTTGGTGGACGAGTTTACTGTCAAGAGCTCTCCAACTCCAACTCCAGCTTCAGACTTCCTAACTATTGCAGTGTTTTCCAAGCCGATATTTGAAAAGTGACCATCCATTCAGATACAAGCCTTGAAGTGATAGAAGTGGTATGGATACCAGACCACAACGGAATTACCGGAAATTGTAAAGCTGTTGAGCTAGCAAGGAAAGGCGCCTTAGAACCCTATCAATAGAATGGGAGCGGTTCAATGCTCTTGTGCTCTACTTCCAGTTAGCTGAACTTCGCGAGAAATTGACGAGCTCTGGGCTATCGTCGCTAAATGCCCTGTCGCAAAAGCCTTCTGGCACAAAATAGATCCCAAGGGATCCAGTGATTTCTTTGCTCTCAGTAAGGTTAGCCGCTCCCTAGTAGTGGAGCGTCTAACAGGCGTTAGCGTCCTTGCTGTAAGACTGGGAGTCTTACAATTATTTCAAATTACTAGGATATTGACCCAAAAACACATAGTTTATGGATAACTGGACTGTTTCAGAGCACAATTGTGATTACAGGTGTGATCTGAAGGCCAAAATCTGTTTAGATTAATTTGATTGGAATAATCTTAATAGTTTCATTTAGCTTCTGCAGACTTCCTTAAGCTCGAAGAATTATTTCGTCTTACGCTTAGCTGAAATATTAGCCTGAATGTAGGCAACGTTTTTCTGTACTTCGTTTTGCTTATCATGCCAGTATCTTCCTTTAGTTGGTGTCGATTTGAAAGAAAAGTTAGCCTGCCAGTCCAAAAATATCTGAAAATAGCAGGTGTTTGACTTCACTAATTCTGAAATATCAGCCTAATTGTAGGCAACGCTTTTCTGTATTTCGTTTTTCCTATTATGCAAGTAACTTTCTTTAGTTGACTTTTGATTCGAAAGAAAGTTTCAAAGAAAAGTTTGCGTGCCAGTAGCGCCATTGAGAATTTATGAATACATTTTATATTATCTATTTGTAGCTCAATACGATTATGACCAGTAAAATATTACACCAACAAAAGTATACATGGCCCTACCCTGCATTTTCGCCATACTTTCCTCCACACTTGGAATTTCCATGTTAACTTGTGTTACCAAAATATATTTTTATCATATTCTATTCATATTAGTATTCTATATATATACGTATATATATACAAATCGTAAATTCAAGTGAATATGTGGGCGTCACGCAGTTTGCTTAAATAATCATGTGTGTAGATTACGTTGCCTGCGTAATTATGGACTTATATATCGGTCTATATGAGTATGAGCATGGCGGTAATCACGCAATAAAGTTTATGGGCGTCTATATATCTAGCTTATTTATATACATACATAAGCCGCATATTTCTACGTCGAAACTATACGCAAATGTATAAAAAATATGAAAAAAGACAAAGCTTTTGAACGATTCGCGAATTTCCTTTGAATTGAAAACGTGTTGGCCACAAGCTGCTTTGTTCAATAATGCAGAAAAGTTGCTGAAAATATTTTTTCCTGTTTATATAGTAAATATTTAGTGGTAAATATATAGTATACTATTAAATAAAAGAATATTAGTAATGCTATATGTAGTATGGTCCCCACGGTATGATACACTGGCGGAAGTATCGATGGTGAGGCCGCAGAGTCTGTAGAAATTCGCGTCAAGCGCAGGCATACTAAAGGATGACTACTTCTCATGTGCTGGGTCCATAATTGAAATCCTTTTGGTAATGCAAGAAACCAAAACTGGTCTACGCGTGGCTTATTAATCTGGTAGGCCAATAGGTTACATGAGTTTCCTCAGGTAAAAATGAACATTTCTTCATGAATTTTTTTCTCATATAAAAAATGAAATATTTTTTTTTAGAATTTTTTACTATATATTACAAAAATTCACTATTAAGAATTTTTGAAATTTTTGAAAAAAAAAAAATATTTTAAATTCGGGCATTGCGACGCCTTTTGCGATCACTCCTTGGAAAAAGATGTGTCCGCGTTGCACAAGTTTTCAAGGCTGTATTTCCGAAACTAGTACTCGAATCAACTTGAAAATTTAGGACAATATTTTAGAGATGTAGTAGAATTTTCTCAGACAGTAAAAAATCGAGTTTTGAAACCCATAAACAGATGTAACCCCTTAACCTAGCCTAACCAATATAGTACGCCAAAATAAATTTCTCTGCTATTTTCCTATACAAATAATCGTTAATCATTCAAAAAATGCTATTTGTTGATAAAGGAAATTATTT
>CM050323.1:157116811-157179652 GCA_027475135.1 Bactrocera correcta
TTATGTACTCGCCCTTATGGCTACGCTCTGGCACCTTGGCCATTGTCATGTGCCCGGCTCCCAAACAAGACCAGGCACGGTGTAGGTTGCTTTGGCAGTAGCATAGCTTGATTTTAATTATTTAACAAGACTGTGATTATACCTCACTCCAAGCACACAAAAAGGTGTTTAAAATTGCTTTTTATTTGAAAAAAATGCTAGAAAGAAAAAATGTCCGAAAATAAAAATTTGCTTCGAAAAATCGATCGAAAAGCAAGCAAATTAGAATGACCTTTTTAAACATCAATTTCATATAAATATTGATTGGTATACATAGTTTCCTCCATTATAACATTTTTCCACTTTTTACTTGTATACTTGTTATATATCGGCATGCCTTTGGGACTGAGGTCCCTCTAGACAGATGGCGCTCCCGTCGAAATAATTGTAAAAATTAGCATTCACAGGCACTTTAATTCCGAACAAAGTTGTATATTTTTGGAAGGCAAAGGAAAACGCTTAGAAAAAATTTATTATCCGCTAGGTGGCGCAATTATTTGACCTCAAACATATTGGTATGATACCACACTATAATCACTAAGGAAAATAATGACACTCAAGGTCATTCTACTGGTAGCTGGCAAGTGCTTGGCGGCGAAGACTGATTTTATTAAACTTGGAGAACATGGGTATATGAGGAACCGTGGGCAGGAACACACAGAAGTTCGCCACTGCTTCGTTTTCATTCCTCACAATCTAGATCAATGAATCGCAGAACCTTCTTCTTGCGGTTTCTAGTCAGCTCGCAAACCGGCAAGGAATATGTGGACGGAGAAAAGCCGTTGGAAAGAAGGTGAAATGAGTTCGTTCGCGGATGGATCGAAGTAAAAAAGGAGAATGGGGGAGGAGTCTTCTGTCGGGAGTTCTCAATCAACTCTTAATTAAGACTACCAGTCTACTATAGCGTCGTTCAGACAAACGAGACTGCCATCAGGATAGCAATGGAGCATCAATCAGAGAGGAGTGCATTCACTCCGTTAGGCGAGTGGCTGTAACTGGCCTTAAGCTTGTTGCCTGTGCGCTCAAAACTAGTCAAGGAGCTCATGACCTCATTAGCAATGTAATCCAGTTTCTTCCATATTAAAATTGTATGCATGCCTGGTCACAGCGGAATCGCCGGACACCGCAAAGCCGATAAACTTGCTAAAGATGGCACCCTTTCTCCAATTTCATTGGATTGGAGAAAGTCGGTTTTCTAATGTCTTCTTACGTTCTGGCGTTGAAGCTTTAGACCTCCAGTGAGGTGGTGAACAAACAGAACTACAAGATATTTCTGGCTCAGAGTAAGCCGAAAGGAGTACTTCGAACTACTGGCACACAAAGTCAATCTTGAGATACGGTCCAATAGGCTCACATGCTATGCGACTAATTACAGGGTAGGCCATTTAAAGGTGACCCATCTGGCAACGCTGTAACTTTTAACAGCGCTGACAAATCGGCTAATGTCATACCGCGTTAGAAGCGTCATTCAAAGACAATTTATACCATGGAACAGTACACTCCAAAAGAACGCGCTGAAATTGTTCAGCTTTATATTCAAAATAACTTTTCAATTGTGTTAACTCAACGTGCGTTTCGCAAAAAAAATAAAGTGAAAAGTGCTCCAGTTAAGAACACAATTAAGTCTTTATACGCAAAATTTGTGAACACCGGTAATCTCAGTAACGCCAGTCATGCATCCAGACAACGCACAAGACGTTCTGATGAAAATATCGAAGCTGTACGAGCCAGTATTGAGGAGACTCCATCGACATCGAGTTATCGCCGCTCTCAGGAATTAGACATCTCTCGCACCACTCTCCGACGCATAATTCATAAAGATTTGAAGATGTTTCCATATAAAATTCAAATGGCACAAAAACTAAACCCAGCTGATTATCCGCGACGCCTTAATTTTGGCAAACAAACAAATGGGTCAACTTTAAATGGCCTACCCTGTATTTTGTCGAACGCCAAAGCTGTGTGGTGGAAGGCGAGGTGGAAGTATCTTGTCACTTCCTCCTATATTGCTCAACTTTTGCCAGCCAGATATTGAAATATCACGGTGGACACACCTTTGGCGAGATCCATCGATTTCGGATCACCCCTACGACATAACTATACTGAAAATTCCAACGGCTGGGTTCGCTGCAGTACTAGTGATTAAAAAATGGCACCCAGAATCTAGACGTATAACATTATATGTTTACAGTTTTTCCAAAAGTTCCTTTGTTGAACATAGGGTTTCGTTAAATAGACTGTAATTACAATTATTTAAATCTAGAAATTTGATTTGTCTCCAAGAGTGCCCTGGGTTTTTCGCTACTGGTTTAGCAGACTTTAGGGGCTGATCTCCCTCATCTTCGGCTCTCTTGAGGATCAGTCCGAAACTACCCATAACGCTGGACGTTAAACCTAAACTAAATATTTGGCAGTTTCCCCTTTAAACTTTGAAGGAAAGTTTTAAAATAAGGCAGTTATTTTTTGAGGTTAGCTCAACCAATGACGATATTCATAGTTTTAATGTTGATCTCCAAGCTCATAACAAACAGAAAAGTAGAATATCTTCTATTCGGGTGCAAGACCTTGTGAGGAAAAATAATCGAAACTATAGATCTCGGATTTTTTGACAATGTTTCGAAAGTTGCCATACAAAACTTTTTGAATTCATGAACTTCATCAAGATTATAGGGTGGTTCAGAGACAAAGTGGTAGAGTAAGGAGATTTTAGGTCCTGTCGGTATATTTACTTCCGAGCTGGTATGTTACGGCTTGCAAAAAAAAAATCTATATTTAGCACTACATTATGAATACTAAATTAAAAAAAAAAAGATATTTTTTCTACAACTATTTCTGTTCCATCTTTTCAGAGACCATCTCTACCAATCGCTCACTAACTAACTTTTCCATTGTTGCCGTGCTACAAAGAAAAATTTGCAAAAATTGTTCGCCTCAAACAAGTCGCCTGCGGCCCCAACCACTACAGAATGCATCTCACCACAACGACCAACACCGTCGTCGCCAACAATGCGGGCGCGACACAGAATAGCAGCAACAACACAAACAATTCCAGTTCAAATAATAACGGCGGTAGCAACAATAATAATGCTACAAATGGCAACAACAACAATTCCAATGAACAGAACACACCGCCAACGGCCGCCCAACTGCTAAATGAAGCCTACACAAAGATGACCTCGGACATATTGGCGGAGCGAACTTTGGGCGATTTCCTCACCGAACATCCCGGCGAGCTGATACGCACCAGCAGTCCGCTGTTCGTGTGTACCGTACTGCCGCCGCATTGGCGCTCCAACAAGACGCTGCCGGTCGCCTTCAAAGTTGTCTCGCTGGGCGATATCATGGACGGCACTATGGTGACGGTACGCGCCGGTAATGATGAGAACTACTGCGCCGAGTTGCGGAACTGTACGGCCGTTATGAAGAATCAAGTGGCGAAGTTTAATGATTTGAGATTCGTCGGTCGCAGCGGTAGAGGTGAGTACAGAGATGTTTCTTTGTTACTGATCACTTTTGGGGGGAAATATTTGGTTTGTGAAAATCTATTGAAGCTCAAAATGAGCAGAAATTCTTGGACTTGACAAACAACTCTGCTAAATTTTCCGTATTGAAGCTCACCGCGCACTGTATCACCATTATGGGGTTTGTAGTCGAAAATCTCTAATCTTCTACCGCCGTGGTTGTCTTCCCACTACATCAGACATATAAGGTAGTCAAATTTTTGTTGGGTTGAACTCATTCCCTCGAACTACTCACGTTTATCTAGAAGACTTACTCGCTATATTCAAAATTCATTGCATGAGAGAATAATATCAAAATGAAATTTTGGATAACTTTTTCGGTCGAAACGGACTTAACTGTTGTTGTCGCAAAGAAGCTTAGGATGTCAAAAAGAAAATTTCGATGAAGACCCTGGGAATTATTGAAATTAAGGCATACCAGTTGCTAGTTCGAAACCCCAAAATCATTTCAGCTACTCACGAGCTCTTAATCTTGATATCGAAATCATCTTAAGAAACAAATGTCATCTTTATCCATATTTCTATTTGAGTTAGATACAACTTTTGGCAAATCCAAACATTCCCAGAAGTCTTCTGCGGATGTTGTACTTTTAGAAATCTCGGGATTGAACAACTGCGGATCTTAAGATGATCTCTGATAAACGGATAGTTGTAAAAGTTTTCAGACATGAATGCCAAAGAAGAGGCTTTCATTGAAGCCGAATTTCGTAGAGATAGCAAAAAAGAGCTCCGCTTAAGAGGAGCCACTGGCAAAAAGTGGGGTCTCCAAACAAGAGTGGCCCTTTGGCTCTATGACACCATAGACCGGGCCATGTTCTATGGAGTCTTTATGTGGCGGAGGGTCTAAAAAAGACCACACTTGCAAATGTACTCGAGCTCAAGACTCAATCAGCATGTTTGGTCCACTTAACGGCCATCTTGCACATGGTGCTCGTTAACATCGACGGAAGGTATATGGGCGCGAAAGTTACTTTCAGACTCAGAGAATCTGGGTTCTTAAAGGAAAATGAGCTGAATATTCAGAAATCCTCACACAATTTGACCTCATATCAGAACACTTGGATCATGGAGTCGTCGAATCGAACTCTGGCGGCTCCTTCTCTACCCATATACCGGCAAGGGAGTTATGTTTGGGAAAAAGAAGTTAAAAGAGAGGGTCAGTAAGTTTCTTTACGGATGGGTCAAAGTTTGTGGGGAGATTGGTAGAGGGGTCTACTGTAAGGAGCTCCAGCAAAATAACTAAACGCCTGCGCAAATTTGTATTGGCTACTAAGCCTTTTGCTAATTTATAAAATCGAAGACAAGAGTTCTTCTACATATAACATTCAATGTTCGATCTCTGTAAATCAGCCATCTAACCTTACTAAACGTGAATTTATGTGCCAAAAATATACTGGGAGAATTCCGAAGTGCAGTTTTACTTGAAAATGATCTCTTCCTGTTACGTCTTACTCTGCCCTTTTCCCAGTTTTTTCCGGATATTTAGATATTTACATATAGCATTACTGCGAAGTCCGCTTTAAGGCTCAGAACAGAGTGGACTCTTTAACTAAACGGGGTCACGTTGAAATTTTCTCTTCCTTCAATTGCATCTCTTGACTTGATCCACTGTGTTACAAAAGCTAGTCCTGGCTTCTGTTTCTCCGCTCTTATGCCCACGAGAGATATGTGGTTTGGGAGATGTCGCTGGAGAAGAGGCGCAGTGAGCTTTTCCGCGGATGCGTCGAAGCTAAGGAAAAAAGTTGAAAAGTGAGTCCTCTGTAAGGAGCTCTTCCTCAAGCTTAGCTTAAAGCTACTACTGCTCACAGCGGAGTGAGAACGATTAGATCTCCGTTGGCATCTTGCGTTCTAGAACTAGACCTATGGACCGCGCGTTCGCTTAACGGCGATGTTCGACGACCAGCTCCTGAGCGACTTCGGAAACTTTCTAAGCTAGAGTAAAACCTGGGTGATCCACTGCACAGCTTGCCCTTAGCAACAATCTTCTTGCAGCAATGATAGGTATTTTTACGGGATATAGTCTAATTGGCATTCATGTTGCTTCGAATCAAGTCAGACGCAAATTGTCTAAGTTGAGGACACATTCCGAACTTTCTACTGAACTGTCCATTGAGGCTGAAATATCTCGGTACTTAGCTAAATACTAGAGCGGACCAGCATCATGAACTGTATAAGTGAGATCCCTTTTGGGATCTACGATTTAATCTAACCTTATGTAACCTAGGTCAGCTGAATGTGAACTCTACTGAATTATTAAGCCGCCTTGGACTTATTATCTCCGTCTTGGACTATATATTCTTTGGTATATAGCCATAAAAGGTACTAACGGAAACCACTTGTATCCAGAATTTGCTCTCATATGTAACGCTTATACAATTTCGCCCTGCGAACCCAAGCGGAAACCTTCAAAAAACGGAGTAACTGCGATTTTTATTTCACAAAAACTTCACCCGAAATTTTTTCTCAATTACACCCTCAATTAAGAGTTAATATTTGTTTGAATGCTGGCATAATTGAGTGGATTGTTCTGACCGAACAATGAAACAATTGCAAAACAGCAACAAAAGCAAAATAGGACGGTGGCGAAAAAAATCAGGAAGCAAAACTAAAACAACGAAAATTCGCAACAATCAAAATGGCAACATCAGCAGTAATGTCTTTCAGCAGCTGACAATGCAACACTTCACACTAACACAAACACACACAACACACGCTCAAGCGAAGAAGGGAACGTGAAGTGGCAACACTTTGGCAACCAAGTGAGCCTTTTAGTAGCAACATTTGCCACACACGCACACAAAAACTCTTCTGCATGAAAATTCTCTTTTGTTGTACGACACACACTTCCCATTATTGTTGTTGTTGTTGTCATTGCCGCTATTATCTTGCAACACTTGGAATTTGATTGTTGTTGAGTCAAACTTAAAGTGGCGAAATTGTTGGCAGCACAAAAAACAGCAGCTGTCAGCCGTCGTCACCGCCGCCACCGCCGAGAGTAGCGGTTTCTCGCTTAAAAAGCCGCCTCACACCCCGGGGACCGCTCATACCCTGCGCATCCCTTGGAGAGCTAAAGTTGTCCATTAGACAGCGGAGGCACGCTTAACAACTGCCGCTTCACAAAAGCTCCATGTTTTAGTCCAAACTGCGCCCTTTGCCTTACTGACCGGCGTTGCCACTTTTTTTTATTTTTTTTTTTTTTTGTTTTGGTTTTTGTCGGCAAGTAATGCAATTTCGTCAGCAGCAAAAAACAATTGAAAATATTTCGCAACAAAGCACTCCACTTCGAGTGTCCACAACAAGAACACAACCAACAACAACAGCAGCGGGAGCAACCAAAATGCGAGTAAATTAAAAAAGTGCAAAACTTTCGCTTTGCCGGCGCGCAAATGAAAATGAAAAGGCAAAAGTTTTGCGTGAAACGTAAGCAAAAGCAACAACAACAACAACAAGTGGAACGTGCAACAAAATCAACCAATTTGCCCGCTCGCTGTGGGCGTCCGTTGCACAGGCTAGTCTAAATTTGTCGTGTATTTATTTCGCAGCAATTGAAACTTTGCTAAAATTTTTACCGTTTTATTTCTCATTTTCTTGCCCTCCCTTGAACCCTCACCTGTCGCCCTTCCGTTGTTCAGCTGTCGCTTTGTTGCCTCTAATGGCAGCCGAACTAAACCGCTTGTTAAGCGGAAAAGTGTCAGCACGCGGTCAGCTTCATTTGGCTGCCGTTTTTTGCAGTGCCACCCCCTCCCACCACGGACTTTACTTTTTCTGCAGTTCTCTTTGTCGTGCTCTTGCAACAGCAAAAAGTGTTTGAAAAACCAGTTTTAGAGTGGCAAATTAATTTACATCATTAATAGTGCGTTTTTATTAATAAAATAATTAAGTTTTTTGTACTTTTTTGTGTCTTTACCGTTATAAAAAAAAGCAAAAAAAAAACGTTAACTTCGGCTGCAGCGAAGCTAGAATACCCTTCACAAATGCAAAAAATTCTTTACAAGAACTTGATTTTGATCGGTCAGCTTGCTTGGCAGCTATAAGCTATAGTCATTCGATCCCAAGTATTTCTTCGGAGATCGCACCACTGCCTTAGAAAATTAGTTATGTCCAGTGTAGTGAACATATCTCGTAAATGAAAAAGTTTTCCATGCAGCACTTTATTCCGATTGTTCAGTTTGTATGACATCTATGTGCGGTATAGTTTCGATATCGGCGGATGTCAAGCATTTTCAGTACCAATAGATAGTGTGGAACGGACACAGTAACCACTATAGTAGGTTCGAGGCCCATCTAAAACCTTTGCCGTACTTTGGGTTCGGTCCCGTTGCAAAGCAACTCTACATTCAACTGACCCCTATTCGGGTTTCAACCCCAACCATTGCGATACTCCCCGAGGGACCAGTCCGCATGAGCAGGTTGGAGCGAACTCTAAGGGCTACTGCTCCCCGCGGTAACCGACCAAAATCTCGGGTTGGACCTCGTAGCCGGAACAGCTACCAGTTGGGCTTCCATACTCCTCTGGACTGGTGACCAGGGGTTAGACCACACGCGGACATTACACGCACACACCATTCACACAAGAATTTAACTTCAATTCCCAGTTAAACGCCTTCACCGCTTAAACAATTCACGCGCAAACGATCCTAATTGTTCGGCATTTCGACTATTGTAGATCATAGCTCTAACATCTAAATGCCCAACAGTCTAGCTAATGTCCAAACTACTCAGATCCCTCTTGTCTGAGTACATCTAGCATTCTGTAATTACATCCATCGAGTCCTCTACCCGCGCCTCACAAAAACATCCGACCTATCAGATAGATGCCTTTGATGCAATTAACTCTAATACAGAGGCCCACGCCCCGTAAGCAGAAAACCTAGACACAGGAGCCTTATACTCCCTAAATATCCCTTCCTCTCCATATCATCATCAGATAATGAAGACCCCACCTGGAGAATCGGTGGACGAATCCAGCGTCAATTAGTAATTAAGCAGCACCGTTTTTTCCATCGATATGTCCACCCCCACACCTAAATTCCAAGTATTTTTACAATTTCTAAAAATTGTCCTCCCGCGTGCTCTAACTCAGACCGCAAGCGGCCTTCAACCAAAAGAAGATTGTCATCCACATACGCACAACACTTACAGAGTGGTTCGGGCTGCCAAAGTAAAGAGTTCATCATAACATTCCAGATATATGGACCATTGATGGAACCGTGCGTGCAGCAACGAACCACTTCGAACTCCACACTCCCATTTATGCCGACTAGAGACGCCTTTCTGTCTGAAAAGTAGCTCCCCAAAGGTAATTTCCGGGCAGCCAAACTTCTCCAGGCGTTGTACCAATCGATCCCAGCTTAAGTTGCCAAGGACATTTGTTGACATTCTCTCTAACAACATTCTGAACAGAAAACCAAGCATCTCAATACTGCGTCCTTTCCTGAACCCATACTGCCTATTCGATCACATACCCCGCGTCAGCTCTTGAAGCCGTTCCACCATAACTCTTTCCAACACTTTTCCAAGTGCTGCCCGATAAGAACAAGGATCGCTCCTTACCATGTCATGAGACTTCAGAAGAGGACAACCCATGCCTTTTTCCACAGAAAGACGACCAGACAAACATGACTAAATCAACTCAACACATCGTATTAATTATGTATAAATACATTTGATAAGATATCCGACGTTTCCAGTTGGCTGTTAAGGGTATACAAATCTTGAATTATTTTAATATAGCAATTAGATTAATCAATGACTTCATTGTCATATTATCCAATGTCTACTTATATATGGCAGGTGAAAAGCAGTGTAGTTTTATATATAGTTGCCATTTTTTTAACGCCAATACCTCATAAAGACGACGAATTTACTCACGTATGCAATAACTTTATTACCTTAAATGGCTACATCGGATGGAAATAGAGTCGGATTTAAAAACCAAGGATTGAGCCAATGTAAGTTCCGTGCCCCAAATAGGCACGTCAAACCAAAATTAGATGATTGTTTGGATCTCCGAAGGGAAAACACAATAAAAGTCTCCTTTCATTTGCAACAAAATTCGTCGTTATGGCCTTCATTCGGGTCCACGAAAAACGCCAGCTACTTACATACATATATCTCATTTTATTATCTACTCTCCGAAATTTACTTTTAAAAATATTAATATTCAGCGGTTTGTATTAAAATATTGGAAAGTGGCGAAAAGAACAAACAACAAGTATACAAAAATGGAAGTAGAGAGTAAGAGAGAATCTTTACAAGCCTCTCTTGAGACGGATTTTTCACCAGCAAAACCATTTGCCATAGAAAGAAGCAGGCAGTATTCACTTGCTACGAATGTCGGATTATAAGGTGAATACATAAGAATCTACCAACCAAGCTGCAAGAGTTTCTAGCGTGTCATCGAACAAACGATGTATGAGGTCTGACCTAGTACTGATGAAACACAATTGCTCTCCCACTGATCAAAGCTGACCACTTCTGGTCGATTGCTTTCTTCCGACGGTTCAATCGCAGACGGTGGGTGTAAATTATGAGCTCGACCGCAGAGTTACAACTGATAGCAGATGGTTCAGAGAAAAGCACACCAAACACATACTAAAACTTATCTGACCGCCAAATCTGGCTTGGCCACCGTTGGGCGGGCTCACCGCGAGCACAGATTCGCAGGTTGAAACTCAGTCCATGAGGTTTTTCTCACTATAAAGGCAGCTTTCACTTGGCGCGCCGAAAAGTATGCTTCATCGCAGGTTTTTTACTAAATATTTAAACCTAGGATAAAAAAGCAAGGAACATCTGATCTATCATTCAAGGATATACGTATATATTATATATAAAATAACACAAAAATATTGGGTAGTCGAAAAATTATTTCCGTATTTCTAACCATACTTCAACTTATGTTTTTTTTATATTTATATTGCAGAGACATCTATTGACAAAATCCAAAAAGACTTTTTTGACTACTCAATATACACAGATACAAATACCCATACAGAGACTTTTAAATTCTATGATTTATAAGATTCTGATATATAATATTATATATTCCCGTTAATCATTTTATTAAATGGATATTTGTGGTTAATACAGGAGATTTCCTTCTTCATACAAAGATGAGGCTTGACAGCGCCTTCCTTGCTCTCAATCGCTTAACTTTTTTATGCTTGTATGTAGCCAATGCTATATAGCACACAAATGCAAAATTTCTAGCGAAAATTCGAATGGAGAAACTATTGTAGAATAGCTGTATTTGCAATGGAAATGAACATTAACAAAAACAATGCGCCAAATAACAAAATTCGGGCTACTCAAAAAAGCATTCAACAAAGCAACAACAAAGGCTAGCGAATCAACATGCAACCGTTTGCGGTTGAACCGCAAAAACCAAAGCCTCAATACAGGCCGCATTTCTCGTCAACACGACCCCGGACAAGGCGTTCAGACGCGCAGCACAGAGCGTGGCCGTTATTCGGCACACGCGTGTGTATGCGCCAATGGCCGCACGCTAAATGGTGCCACCGTGCCCACCGCTGTTGCCACTTGCCATTCATTTACACGGCGCGCATTTAATTATAAAGGCTCAGGGCTCAGCGCCTGTCAATATGAGACAATAAGAGCTCTACGCGGCGCGGCACACACACACGTGTATACACACTGTAGCACGAATTTACCGTTATGTTAGCTGATGTTGTACTCACATCAAAGTCAGCACCAATAACCACCGCCACCGTTACCACCGCGCTGTCCATAAAATTTGTACGCGGCGCTCGCTTTTCACTTTGGTTGTAAAATTTGTTGGCGCTTTTGGCAGCATTTTTGTTGGTCCTCCTTTTGCACAGCACCGTTATCCCTGTGTGTATCCATCGTAACGTGTTTGGTGTTGAGCTGCGCTCCATATGAGCCACAGCTGCGTGTAAATAAAGTGATGTTTGCGCTGATTTACCGAGCTTGTCAAGAAAGCGCGCTACGGTGCGCGAGGCGATGCGGCAACGGGGGTGCGCGCGCAACCAATTGTGCCTCACATAGCTGTTTATTTGCGTTAGGCGCTTTTATTTGTGCCAATGATCATTGGCATATTTTTGGTATTGCATACTTTTCGGCGTGGAGGCTTAATTTTAGCAATGTGCAACGTCAGCGGCACACTCACACCCAGTCAAAGCGTTTTATGTGAGCGCGCGCGTCCGTATTCAATGCGCGATTTTCGCAAATGCAAATGCAAAAGTTCAACAATTATCAAAGTCGCACCACAGAAAAATTCTTCCACATCATGCCACACCAAACCAGCGCGTCGTATCGGCGTTTGTTATGCCGCGCGCAGGTCGTTAGATAGTAGTGTAGTGGCGGCAGTGTGCAACATGCAGTGGCGCGTCAGCTGCTATTTGCCACAATCACAAAGCCAACAGCGCGCACACTTGCGCGCTCACTCTCGGCGCCTTATTGTATGCAAGGCTTTTTCAATTCACTATTGACTATTCACTGTTGGACCGTTATTTGTACGCTGCGCGCAACTTCGTTTCGCTGGAATGCCGCCGCATTGCAAATTCAGCTATCCGCCAACAAGCATTTGTTGTTTTTCGCGGCATTTTTTTGTTTTGGCAAATTTTGTTTGTTGGCTTTCGTCGAGCTGTTAGAATTTCTACATCGCTCAAACAAACTGAATTCGACGAATTTTGTGGGCGCACCGGCATGACTGGGCAGCACTGGCTCCCAATGCACAACTGAGAATTTTTGAGTGACCGTTCGCTGGCTGAATTTGTAGGCATTCCGCGCACTTTGTTTTGTGTTAATTGAAAACTTTGTTGGCTTACGTGTTGAATGAAGTTGCTGCAGCGTTCGATTCGTTTGTTTCGAGATAATTTCTCGAGAACTTAAGCAATTTTCGCCACCATTCAAATTGAGTTATGCAACTGCATGATTTTGGAATGGCGGAAAATCGGAAATCCTATTAGAATCTTGGATATTATGCATAGTTACATCTGTTAGGGATTCAAAATCATTGCTGCTACTTCGAGTTCAACTAAAAAGTAGGGTGTTTGGTTAGTATGGTAGGCTAATGAGCAACGCATAGAAAAGTTTTTTATAAAAAACATATATAAAGTTGTATTATTCAAAGTGTTGGCTTTCTGAAGCTATATCATTATCAAATCTTTTTGATAATTTGTGGGTTTCATCTCAACAGAACTGCGTCTGAGCTAAGACTTCACACCCGCCGTTTTCCAAATAACCTTTAGCCGGTCTCTAAGCATGAGGTCGAGCACTGTCATGATGGAAATAATATCCTGTCTAAACGCGAATTCCAGGCGAGTGATGAATAATTGCTGGTAGCGCTCCCTATTAATGGCTCCACTTGATTTTAGAAACTCATAATACAGTACGACCTTCCGGTCCTACCAAATTCAGAGCTTTCAATCGGCTTTGTCGCTGATTTGGTTGGTTGGTCAAGTCATACGTGAATGACTTTTTGCATTAAGACTGGTATGAGATTCAAGATTAAACTGAGAGAAGCATGTGAACACCACAACTGCGAAAGTCAGCAAGGCGTTGATGGTGTGTAAAGAGCTAATTGCTAGCATCTGATCTTACGTTGGATGTACACCTTAATAGTCACAACAATGCTCACATGTGGAACGACATTATGAGCAGCAATAGGCTTACTTGAAAGTGCCGCGACTGGCAAGCCCATGCATCTCTGGAACCATAATCACGAATCCTATAGCTGGACTAGAGGTAGCTTTGAACTTCACTTCGCACCACATCTTTGTGAAAATTACAGCAAAAGACGCTATCTCAGCCTTGTTGTTATCAGAACTTTATAAAAACTCTTTCTCAGAACCGCCATTACCAAGACCATATACTGTGAAAAAAGGTTCAAAGTTTAACGGGATGGCAAAAATGAATGGGAGGAATCCATCCTCGAAGAGTGACATTGTAGGAGCAGAAATACAGAATACTCGGAAACAGTAAATGAAATTGAGACTGATACGAGTATAGTTAGATCACGCAACAAACTGTCAAAGTCCAGTTTATGAAGAGATTACTCTATAGAAAATCTTTCTCCGACAACGTATTTTCATTATTACTAATAATAAAACGACATTTCAGGCAGTCATATTCGTTAAAATGAAATCAATTATGAAACTGAGGTGCGTAAAAATGCTTAACAGGATTGGCACGAAAAATATCATTTAGCCAGGATGCCTGGACATAGAGGCATCAATGGGAAAGAGCTTGCCGAACTTCTCGCTGCTGCAATGAAGCCAACAGGATCGAAACTGATCTTTGCTTAAGTCCACACGCTGACATCAAATGCTACGGCTTCGTCGAGCCATGCAGTTTCTGGGAGAGTTTGATAAAAATGGTTTCAGTAAACTAATTGGTCTCCTCTGAAACAAGGCTTATGAAGTTTTATACGTAGGTTGCTATGTATAAATATTTCTGGACTAGGCAACACTAAATATTGTCAGGTGCAATCTGACATTTCCAAAGGAAAGTTTGACATTTTTTAGCATAACATCACTCAGAACGTTTTGTCATTTAATCGTGAATTGTTTTATTTACAGGAAATTAAAAAATTCATCTCGCCCAAAAAATGGAATTAACTCGTGAACATTTTCGTGTGATTATTTTTCACAACTTTCGACGTGGATTATCACGACAAGAATGCATCGATGAACTAAAATCTTTGTATGGCTATGAAGCACCATTCAATAGCACTGTGAAAAACTGTTACAACGAATTCAATTGTGGCCGACGCTCGCTCAAAGACGAATTCCGTGAAGGTCGTCCAAAAACAGCCGTTGTGCCAGAAAACATCGATGGCGTACTTGAACTGATAATGCAAGAGCGTCATGTAACATATCTTCAGATAGAGGAATGCCTATGCATTTCTCCCACCAGCATACATTCGATATTGCATGAACACCTGGCCGTAAAAAAGGTTTGTTCTCGTTGGATTCCGCACAATTTGACAATCACTCAAAAAAGCTCGTGTGGATTGGTGTAAAGAAATGCTGAATAAATACGATCGCGGTGCTTCAAAAGACGTTTATAGGTCACAGGTGACGAATCATGGATCTATGCGTATGAGCCCGAAACAAAACAGCAATCGACCGTGTGGGTCTTCCAAGACGAGCCAAATCCAACGAAAAAAAAAACCATTTTCGTTGATAAATATGCCTATTTTCATTATTAGGCCAGAAATATGTATAGCAGCCCTCGTATAGATCAGTTCAAGCTAATCGAAAGCATAAGAAGATGGAGTCAAGGTATCTTGCTTGTGTCACTATAATCATCTGAATCAATCCAATTGCTCATCTGTGCAGATTGGTTTACAGTTCCAAGGATTCCTCTCGTTTCTATAAACAAAGGCGGATACAATGGAGCATATACTCCCTGATTGCCACAAAATCGCATTAAAATGAAGTCAGGCTATCGGGCAAACGAATACGGTAAAGGTATACATGAACTTTACTAAGCCTCTTCAATACAACAGGGTTAAATGAAGTGTTGTGATGCAGAAGAGAGCAAAACAGAATACAGGTCGCAGTGCACTTCTCAACTTTCATCCATCTAAATCTATCTACATAAAATTTCAAAAAAAAAAAAAATCAAATATCGAATTTTGCTT
This sequence comes from Bactrocera correcta, assembly GCA_027475135.1. NCBI lineage: Eukaryota > Metazoa > Arthropoda > Insecta > Diptera > Tephritidae > Bactrocera > Bactrocera correcta. The sequence continues at coordinate 157,131,998 of CM050323.1, forward strand.
TTTTCTCTCATATCTAGTAATTCATGCCTTGAATCTTGCGTGCTTAGTGGCCACAACAAATAGCTTATTTTTATTATATTGCCACCTTGTTTTGTGTAAATGAGTTCTAACCATGCCTAACACATAATAATCACGTGAGAATGGCGCGTTCACACAACATTAAATTAACTAAAACAAGCTATGAAGATATTTTAGGGAAAAAACAAGTGAAAACACATAACAACAATAAAGAATACAACAACAATCAAAATCTAAAAAAAGAAACAAGAAGACAGTACAAATGGCACCATAAATAGCACACAATAACGGTAAACACATAATTTTTTACGATAACTGACAAAAGTCACAAAAACCGTAAAGCACAAAGCAAATACGCAAAAAATAATATTTATTGGTGAGTGAGAAAACATATTTACGGCCGATTTGCTGTAAGACAAATGTCACGTGCTAAAGCCCAATTTGTAATATTAATTGTCAATATGTTAAGGCAGTTATTTGTTAACACAATTTCTTTTCGTAAGCCAGTTTTTTATTTGCTTTTTGAAGCTTTGTAAGGCAAGTGTTGTTTAAGTGACAAATTTGTGCGTGTGTAGCTGTGTCACATGGTGTGTGTGCGTTAGAAATTTCTTGGTAAACATAAAGGCCACACACTTTCCAAGCGAAATTTGCATGGATGGCGACTGGTGCGCTTATAAATATATAGACAGACGTACATATTGTCACCGAAAATGCAAAATAGCGTAACACCACTTTTCATAAGTTTAGAGGTGCAGAAAAACAATACAATAGAAACCACTCATATTGAAACAAAATTTGAGTTTTGGTTATAAAATGGTTATATATTGGTTATCTTACTCGTTATATACTGGTTATATATGTTATGAAATGGTTATGCCAACTGGTTATACAGTGATTATAATATGGTTATGCCAACTGGTTATATATTGGTTATAATATGGTTATGCTAACTGGTTATACATTGGTTATATATGTTATGAAATGGTTATGTATTGGTTATACGTGATAACTTAAAATTTGAAGCATATATATATGTGGATATAGTGAATTGTAAGCAATAAAAAAACACAATTTCATTGTTTTTAATGATACGTTGTTTTGCATGTTAGGTGAAGATGTACATATGTATACTTGTGTGTATGTTTGCGCTAACTGTTTGCATTCCCGTAAGCCCTTACGCATCGAAATCAAAGCCTGCGTCATATTTACCTAAACCACACACATTTGTCAGCAGCTTCTAAGCACTACATAGGCCTTACAGTTCCTGTTAACTGCCATCTGCCATGGCGTATGAGTAACCTGCAATAAGTAGCATCCAGCCAGCCATGGAGCGGCTGTCACTGTAGCCGACATTTGATTTATTTGTATTGATTGTTTGAAATCACGACATTTATGACACACACACACCCCTTACACCCCACTCACTGCTGCCACGTGCCCGCTCTCCGCCTTCCACCAGCTCTAGCACAGTCTCCCTTTGCGGTGTGCATAAATTGCTTATAATCCATAGCTTGGCAAACACCTTTCGTCACCGCCACCAACAGCCATCACTGACAGCCAGTCATTTGACTTCCCCGGCTGACTCTGTGTGGGATTTCGCAACAAATTTGCCAAAAGATTTGCACACTTCTTCGGTTAAATCGAATCTAATGCTTTGACAAATATTTAACTGTTGTCATATTTTTCACTCAAATAATAATTTCGATAGCTTTAAGTGCCGTTAGAGCGATTGCTGTTTATTTGCACTTACGTTGTTGGTGTTGTTGGTTTAATTGTCGATGTTTTGTTGTAGTTGTTTGCGCAAAGCCTTTTAAGTTGCCGCTCAAGTACCTGGCTATTACTGTATGTGAGCACTTGTTGTTGTAATACACTACTATTGTTGTTGTTGTAGTATAGCATTGTTGTTGTAGTATACTATTGTTATTATTGTTGTTGTTGCAGTGGCAAAATGCCATAGCAATTATTATTAATATTTACTTTGTGTGGACATTTATTTACTTTGTTTGGTGTTTTTGTGTGTTGCCAATAAATTGTCATCGGCTCTGCCACAAAGTGAATACTGTTTGAGGTTAATTTGATGGCCAAGTACTTATGTATGCACTTCTTTGCATACTTAAGTAAACATAACCTACAGATACACATACATTCGTATATATGCATGTAGTAAAGGTGTTTCTTACACATTCGCTAATATAGAGATGCCTTGAAACCACCCACAAATATGGTTGATAACTGTAAAATATTTATAACATTAATTTTCAATTTGAGTTGAGGGCTGCCAGTACATTATCGCTGTTAAACGCTATTCACCTTTCTTATTTAGAAAATTAGAGAGCTCAAAGAGCAATCCCAGCAAAATCATTAAATATTTGCGATCTCTTGCGAGAATTGTTATGAAATACCCCTCCCGTTTAATAATTAATTCTAAGTATCCTCAATACAAAAGTGGTAAACAGAAATTAAACTAGAAAAAATTATAACTTCAGCTGCACCGTAGCTATAATACGCTTCAAGCTTTTAAAAATATTTGTATCTTGATTTTGTTTGATCTGTTTGTATGGCTGCTATATGCTATAGTGATCCGATCTGAACAATTTCTTTGGATATTACATACTCGTAGTTGCGATAGATAATAATTCATATCAAATCTCTTGAAGATATCTCGCCAAAAGACAAAGCTTTCCATACAAGCACATGATTCTGATCGTTCAGTTTGTGTGACAGCTATATGTTATAGTGCTCCGATGTCAGCGGTTCCGACAAATTAACAGCGTCCAGCGATTTTATGACCATAAAAGACTATGATTTTCGCCACTTCGCTCCCTTTGCTCTTGTATTGCCTGTTCGTACCACTCATAATATTTATCGATATGTTTTAGCCACCTATAGAGCCAAAATTCGGAAATCAAAGGAAAAGTGGGTTTATACACATACTAGTATATCTCCGTTGAACCTCAAGCTCTACGTTCGTGGTCCATCAATAGTGAAACTTCGATTAGTTTTTAGAATATGGAACGTAAGACTTGAAGGCAATTTTCGGTACAGCTTTCAATGTGTGTAGCAATTTACGTTTAATGTCTTCAATTGACTCAAAACGGTTTCTCCGGAGTGATCATTTGAATTTGCTGAATAGCCACATATCACCCTTAGCTCAATGAGGCGAATACGTTGGTTGGACAGTTTAGCCGGTTGGAAGGAATTCAGAGTGCACAACAGCTTGATAATCAAAGAAAACTACCAACATAATTTTAATTTCTGACCTCTTTTGAAGTATTTTTTCGCCTTCGGCTCACCTACGCTACGTTATTCGGCCGATTGAACGTCTGTTTTCGGGTCGTAAGCATAGATCCAAGACTTATCGCACGTCATAATGCGTTTCATGAAATCCTGGCAGTCGGTAAGCATTATTTCGGAGAGGTTACTTTTCGACGTTGTTTTTCGAAAAAAGTGAGTGATTTTGGAACCGAAAGTGCTCTCACTTATCTTAGGTCTAAATGATATTTTAAATTTGTTTTCACTGATCCTTCCAATATCCTAACGATACCAGTAAAATCTCTGATTGTTAGTCAGCGGTTTTCAAGCACCAATTTCGTTATTTGATTGACGTGTTGATCATTAATTGATGTTAATGGCCGTTTTGGACGTGGTTCGTCGTCAACTCGTTCTTGACCCCCTTTGAATAATTTGTGCCAATCAAAACACTTGTTCGCGTCAAGCAATTATCGCCGAAGACCTTTTTCAATATTCTGAAAATTTCGGCACCAGAAATTTAATTTCGAACAAAAAATTTAATGAATCTTCCTTGTTGAATAATTTCATTCATCGTAAATCCTCTCTGCCGCAGTTTTTCACTCTTTCTTCCTCTTTCTCGCGTATACCACGTATTCTTTTTCTCTTTCTGTCTTTCTCCCTCGCTAATGTATTGAGTTTTTTGAATATTCTTTCCCTTTGATATTTAAGTTTTAATTAAGATATAATCAGACCCAATGAAAGAACTGACACTTACAATATGCTTATAACCTTGTCGAATATATAACATAATCCATAAACTAGCGATCAACTTTAGCATGAGAGTGATTTTCCAAGAAATTGCGAAGAAAGCAGTAACGTTTTGGTATATTCTTTTGTAAAACGTCCAGGTTTTTGTGGGTAGTTCAGTATCCCAGACTAAATCTAAAAACAAAAACACTCTTATACGATCTCTTTTGCGCAACGATACGCTTGATATTTTGATTGATGTTCAATTAGTTTAGAAATAATTGCCACGGACCACGAGCGCTTATAATTGTATTAAGACAAGCGTGTTCGTTTTAAGCATTTTATTCAATAATCTTTCAAAATAGTTTTTACCATTCCAATATCGAAAATTTTGCAATGTCTTTGAAATAAATAATAAACAACTTTTTTGAAGATTATTTTAAAACCATTTTAATTGAATATTCCTTCAAATCTTAAACTAATTACTAGTGACTACGCCAAGACAAAAGCAAATTAATTCAAATAAAGAAATCACATATGGAGACCACGGCTTACAAGCGCTACATGTCAACTTATATTCGCTTGAGAAGCGCACAGGTATGTTGTCTTGGTGCACACTTGCCTCTTAACCCTTTCCCAGCGAACATTTCGAGCAGATAATTAATCACAGGAGACGGTGAAGCGCGTGGGTTGCTAATGGCAATTTGCGCCACATAATCGTTTTCATTATTTCTGAGACATATGCAAACAAATCAAATTGTAGACAATAGAAAAGAAATCCACCGAAAAGTAACGTGTTGATATATGAAGCCAAAGACTTGCGAAATGTAAGCATAGCGACAGCAGCGATGTGTGGCGAAAGGACACGCAACCCAACTAAGTTCGTGTGCGCTTAAAAAGAAGCCAGTCGTAGACACGTGTGTTGTTGTTGTCAACGCTTTGGCAACAAAAGAATAATTGTGTTTGCACATATGCTTTTTAAACTGAAGCTGAAGCATACAAGCGGGCGCTTTGTTTGCCGAGTTAAAAGCTTTTTCACTTCTTCACACTTTTCGCGTTGCCAACAACACTTGATGTTGACAAAAGAATCTGTGGCGCGCATGAAGAAATGCGAAAACAAAGCAGTGTTGCGTGAGTTAATTAAATTTCAAAGCTAAAGAATGTTGTTGCAACAACTTAAGCTGACGCGCCTAAAACTATACCCCAGCAAATGTAAAGGTTCGCTGCTTAAGAGCGCAGCTAATAATGAGCTCAACCAATAATAAGCACAAAAACAAATACGAACAAACAAAAAAAAGAAAAAAACAAAAAAGTAAGCGTTCAAAGAAAGTGCGAATGAAGCAAGTGGTGTGGCGCCGCCGCAGCAAATCACAAAGCCGACAAGTCGAAATCCTCATAAATCTTCTTGTTTTACTTTGGCACTTTGTGCCCGCCTCTGCTGCTTAGCGGTTTTTTCAGTAAATGCGAACAAATACTTTTACTTGTAATGCCAATGCCAGCAAATAACGGCACAACAGGCGGCAAGTAAAAAATCATGAACTCGCAAAAGGAGCACAACAACAACAGCAAGGTGTCGGCGTGAAAAAACGGAAGCCCATAATCGGGCATGACATGACATTTGGGAATTCCTGTTGCACGCCTGCAGACCGACACCCAAAGTTTTGTGTTTACCGCTTTCTTTCCTGTTTCCTTACACTCGCCGTCTCCCCCGCCAATGTCTTCGTGTATATTAAACTAAGTCCCTTTCTCGTCTTACACGAGTAAGTTGTAATGGAGCTGATTATGATATCCTTGTCGGCCTCTGCTGTACTCCCCGAATTTTACGCCACCCGCCCACCTTCGTGTCAACACGACGCCCGCAAGCCCACCGTTGCGCAATTTCATGCCCGGCTCGTTTTTTATGCGTGTTCATTGCTTCTTTTTCGCTTTCTTTATTTACTCTGTGGGGTTGCTTTGGCGTCCTTTTTATTTCAAGAAATTTACGCAGTCACCTTTTTTTCGTTTGTTTGCTTGTGTCTTATTTTGTGGCGTTTGTTGTTGTGCTTGGCTAAAAGGCTAACTTTTCTTGCCACTTTGTGTTTTCTTGGTTTGCCACTTAAGCCCCAAATAAAGGGTCTTTAACGGAGCTCATCATTTGGTGAGTTAATTGAGTCGCCATTTGTTAAAGAGAGGGCTACTTTTTTGGGGGGAAAAAATAGTAAGACTTTTTTATTTGAATTTCGTCGAAATATCGTTTTTCTAGGTTGGTGTCAGTGTCATATGTACCAAATGGCACACCAAAGTAATCACTAGTGTTTCGTTTACTTTTGCTAGTTACCCAAACTGCCGTATAAATCTCAATTTTTGGCGTAATAAGCTGCTGTTTTCTTGATACTAACTAAAAAGAGGTTATATTGAAAGAGTTCAGGTGAAGTGAATCCCAGACCAGCACGCATATACGAAAGGCAGATCAGTAGAGACCGCACTCCATACACTGGTATTTAATATATAAAGGGCTGTTGAACATAAGAAATACACTCTTAGAGCGTCTTGGGTATCTACGGGAGCTATTCTGAATAGCATCCAGTCCGTAGATGTTGATTCTGCCATACAATGATGGACTTTTACAAGGATAAGAGCAAACCGGCCCGACGCTAGAATGACTGAGGAAGTCTGTAGAGGTACTTCGCAAGGTGAAATGCTATCTCCACTTCTATGGACATTGGTTAATGAAAACTAAAAACTGCTAAAGAACTTAGACTGTAAATCTTTTACGATAAAAAAAAAGTAGAGTATGCGGACGACCTAACCATCTTAATAACGAGTAGGTGTCTATAGACCATTGGCATCACTCTAAATACAGTTCAGAGTTGGGAAAATGGCAAAAAACGGATATGCTTGCGTTCTCAAAAAAGCAAAAAATTCCTCCATGGACTTTCCTTCGATAAATTGGACACAATTCTCTCTCAAGGGCCGCACCAAGTACCTTGGTGTAGCCTTGGACAGCAAACTGCAGGGGGACCACAAAGTGGAAGAAAGAGTGAGAAAGGTTACCAATGCTTTATATTTACGTATGTAGGCAAATGCTCAGCACAACCTGGGGACTCCCTTTATCGGCTGCAATAGAATTTACATATAGAAACTTCGGCATAGCTCGGTGGGTAATGACAGTTTGGTAAACATTGACTACATGATTTTTCGACTAATAGAGAAGTTTCAAAGTAAACGTGGAAAAATATGGTGGGCTTAGAGATATGTTAACTGCGCGCAACACTCTACACATCTGCACAGCTGGCTCGAGAACGGACGATAGAGTTAGTACCGGAATATACTGTCCAGGGCTAAGCATGCGGCAACCTTTTAAGTAGCTGAACCACTGCAGTATATTTCAAGCTGAGGTCTTTGCTACAGCGAAAGCCGCGGAGTTCGCCTCTAATGCACCTGCAGGCAATTTCAGAGTTAAAAACTACGTAGACAACCAAGCAGCAATCAAAACTGTAACCTAATATCGCATATCGACCAGAAGTTACCCAGATTCAGGGCGGCCGCAGAATATAGCTGAGAGATAGAAAAGACTGCAGGAAATTTCTAGAATAAAGCAGCTGTAAAATAACGGAGTATATTTTGTGCCTTTTCCCGCATTGGCAAAACTACGCTGTAAGCGTCTGAGATTCCTAGGCATGATATACTGGAGGAGGTATCGTTAGTGAGACCACAGAGTCAACTGATTCTGTGTCGAACGCAGGCATCCTACACATACTTATTGGCACACGATAGAAAAAAACGGTAGGAAAATGATCAGAATACCAACTGTTCACTGTCTAGTGGTGACAGACGCGCCCGCAGAATATGGCTGATAGATCGAGAAGACTGCAGGAAATGTCAAGAACAAAGCAGCTGGAAAATAACGGACTATATTTTGTGCCTTTTTCCGCATTGGCAAGACTACGCTGTAAGCGTCTGAGATTCCCAAGGCATAATATACTGGAGGAGGTATCGATAGTGAGACTACAGAGTCAACTGATTCTGCGTCGAACGCAGGCATCCTAAAAATGACTACTCCTCATGGACCTAGAAAAGAAACAAAAATGATATCGCAAGGCACCAGATCTCGTCTCCATTGGCGTACCAGACTAACCTAACCTTAATAAAACCAATTCGTTTCGAGAATTCTTCAAAATTTTGGTGTGAATTTTGTAAACCAGAGATTTATTTTCATTGTCTTATGGCTTTAAAATCAACTTAATCAGTTCATTTTTGTATGAATTTTTCTCAAAATTTCATTTTTGAAATTTCGAAAACAAATGATAGCACTAAAATTTTTCCGCAGGTTCTGTAAGTACTGTAGCTCTTCACTCAATGTTCCAACAACAAGAAAGCGAATGTTGTTTTCCTTTGGTTTTCTATTTTTCCAATTACTTCGTTTGTTACAATTCAAATTTGTTTAATACTTTCATCGAGCTGAATTTTTAATAATTTTTTTTTTTTTACAATTTTCAGGGAAGAGTTTTACGCTCACAATAACGGTATCCACGAATCCGCCACATATTGCCACCTATAACAAAGCGATCAAAGTGACAGTGGATGGACCGCGTGAACCACGCTCAAAGACCAGTAAGTATGCAACAACAAAACAACCCACACACACTCCCAAATCAAATACAGACACAAGCACATATTAACACACGTACACACAAAGAAACTTGTAATGTGGGAGTACTCATGCATATTAAGCGCAGTGAACAAAGCTTAGACGGAGTTACTGTCCCTCAACCCACACGCCGCTTGCCGACAAAGTATTTAATTTAGATGCCCGAACTAAAATATGCGACTGCAACAAAGCAACTACAATGACAGCAACAATTTATTAGTTGCAAGATAGTGAAATGTTCGCAACTTATTTACCGCTGCACGCCCTGTGCTGCTCTACGCTCTACGCCAGTGTGGCAATACAAATTTATAGCATTGGCTTTGCTGTTGTTGTCCTGCTTGCTCACACAGGAGCCCCTTTTTGTACGTGCAACATCCAACTCAGCCTGTGCATGTGTTGCGCCCATCTAATGAAACAATTCATCTTTAAGATTATTCATTAGCAAATCCCAGCAAACATATGCAAACGCACACACACACACACATGCACGCAGTTGAAGCCTATAAACTTCAGCAAATGAATTCATGCAACGTCTGCGTTGGAAGTGAAAGAGAGCGGTGTCGGGTGGTGCTCGGGTGAGCGGAAGCACAACATTTCGGCGAATGAAATATGCCTTTGTTCGACCAAATACGTCTGCCGTTTGTTGGCGTTGCCACCGGTTTGTTGCCCGCCTAGTTCAGCTGCCTTTTCATCCTTTCGTGCATTCAAAAGTCCTGCCATTCATTGCCGTGTCCATTTACTAAATATTTATAAGCATGCAAATATTTTACTTTGCATATGTTAAATGCAGACAGTTCGAGACAGATGAGTTCTTACAGCGGCACATTTGCCAGCAGATTCATTTGGCTCTCCAACGAACATACCTCCATACACACGTGAGCATGTAAATATGCATGTATATATGTATGTGTGCGTGTGAAAGGCTTACAGTTAGTTTGCACTAACTTACTAACTCATTCAGCCCTCTGACCCCCCATCCGCCGCACCGTCCAACGCCGGCAGTCAAGGACAAAAGGATTTGGCCGTCCGTCTCTGCGCCGCATGCAAAATGAAATAGTTGCAACAATTGAATCCGCAAATGATTTATCTTTCGCCACCAACTGCAGCAGCACAGCCAAAGACATTCGCTTTTGCCGTTGTAAGGCACAGCCACACATACATACGTTCGCAATATATATGAGTACACATATGAAGTATATAGCACATATAGTTTTAGTTGTTGTTGTTGTTAGTTGTATGTTCGCTTTGGCAAGCTTGGGGTGCAGCAGTTAAAACAATGGCTTGTCCCTTTTGACCAGACGAAAGGTTATAATTTTATAATGAAGTTGGCCGGGGCATGGGAGCCACAGCTGCCAGCTAATGGGTTAAGTACTTAAATTAAGTAGGAATTTAGTGCGAGCTTACAGTTTTCATACCGAAAATGTGCGAGAGTGCTACATTTAAAGACTTTGTTGTTTTTAAATCAGCATAAAATATTTCTGAAATAGTTTTGGGTATCCTCACTGAGCCCATACTTCTTAATCGGTTCTAAAATTGGTGTATTAATATGTATAGCGAAGGCTTGTCTACTTTGAGAACTATGTTAGGAATCGTAGCAATTCATGGTTTTAGCATAGACCCAGATTAACGGTTATGTGAAATTCCACAACAGCCGATTCTACGTTACCAAAATTGATCCAGATTTCATGTGGCCAAGGACGGTACTTTCGGTGATCTAACCTTGTTTGGACCGGCAAGACTTAGATTGAGATTGTCATCACAGGAGCAACGCTTTGTAGCAGCTTTGCTCTGTATCTTCCTGACTCGTGTTGCATTGAGTCCAACCCGAGCCCGGAGGAATTTTTATGCAGCGTCTGCGCCAAAATGTTTCATTCAAACTTCACTTCGGCCTGCTTATCTGCTCAGTCCTTAAGACACATAAAGAGTGGACCACGAGATACGTGGCTCCATGCTGCCAACGTTCTACTGCGACCTTAGCCTCTACGGCTGTGCAATCTGTACTAAGTTCCCGCACTGCGCCGACACTCCACCCGAGTGGCCAACAGAGGATCTCTTCGGTTTATAGGAGCTCAAATAGCCAACAGAGGGAATCCTATCACCCCATAACTCTTCTCAGCACAGTAGTGAAGACACTTAAGACCTTATTATTCACTCACCACCTAACTCTAGCAAACCACCAGCATGGCTTCCGAAAAGTGCACAGCACCACCACAGCACTTAGCGTGAGAAATGCCTAGCAATTTTTGCGTCGCTTCGTCCTGGATACTGTAGTAAGTTAACTCTTCCACACTTAACCCTGACATATCAATTGTATGTCCAGCGAGCAACGAGTCTCCACATGGCACTAACCACCTCTTTGCACGCCCTGCTAACCCTACACGCCTTACACCTCTCTTCCTCTGCGGCGGCTTCCAGGATGATGCGGCTAGCGGTGGAGTCCCACACCACAAAAGAGTTGATCCGCATAGAGAAGAGGGTAGGGTGTGAACGGCAAAGGATGTTTACAACCTAGCAATGTTTAGAAATGTGATCAACATGTCAAGAGACAAATTCAGTCTTCTTGTCGCGCTTTATGCTGGACACTGCAGCCTCAAGATATATTTCTGCCACATTAGCATAGTCTCTTGTCCACACTGGAATTGGAAACTCCAGAACACTAGATTTTATTATAGTTTTTCCCAAAAAAATTGTAGAAGCAGGTTCTTTCAGCATATCACACATTCAAAAAAAAAAAACTTGGAAAAGCATGTAAAATAATTAAATTTGTATTTAAACATAAAAAAGTTGGGAAACATAAGCTCACTCCACCCGTCACACACATTTGACACCAACACATAACCGATAACTTATAACATTGCTATTTCGACAAATCAACTTAAGATAAGAACAGTTATTTTAAAACTTACAACAATTCAGTGTTGTCGCTTTTAGGACAACAACAACAGTTCCATTTCGCATTCGGACAGCGACCGTTCCATTTCTCAGCCGATCCCTTATCAGGCTTCCGCATGCCGCCAATCGGAAATTGTCAAAGTAAGTATAAATCTTGTGTTGTAATATTATTAAATTGGAATATATTTTAAGATGTAACAGTATATATAAATATATTATATATATAGCTGATCAACAATAAGAAAAAATTGTATATATAATTTACAGCAGAATTTTATTTGGAAAAAAAGGATCCTGGAATATGTTAATTCTGGGATCGAATTTTAAAGGATTCTATTCTTTTGAGACCAGATTTGTGTAAGGTTCTAAAATGAGTGTTCAACCTATACAAAACCGTGAATTTGGTTGAAATTTGAATATCAGAAGCGCTTCAAAGACTACCCACATTCAGAACAATTACCTATTAGGACGGAACAAGAAATTTGCAGAAGTCATTGCGTAACATATTGACGAAAAAACTCTTAATTCGATGAACTATGTACATGTCATCGTACATCTCATACAACGCATGGCTCCATTGACTGCGGTATTTGCCGTTGACTTATAGTGTTTGATCATTGTTCATCGAGAGACGACTTAACTTCTCAGTTACCTGCTCAGTCCGAAGTAGCACCTTTTGGCAAGAGATATTCTCCATTGGATTTCGAGACTGACGTTGCTGTTGGTGTTAATACTGGTTCCAAGATAAGGGAAATTATTTACGATTTCGAAGTTGTGACTTTCAACGGTAAGATGGGAGCCAAATCGCGAATGACTGGTTGTCTAAAAGACTACAAGACGCATTTGCTTCGTTTGCTTATCCAGGCGGCTTTTGGTATAACTCACCGTCAGTTTACACAACCATATTAATTTTGCGGAGATTCCAAATTCAGACAAAACGGCATAAAGGCAGCTCCTCTTTGCGCCGTCAAAAGCAGCTTTAAACTCGTCGAAAAGGTGGTATGTGTCGATCCTCTTTTCACGGATCTTTTCCAAAATTTGGCGTACCGTGAATATCTGGTCGACTGTTGATTTGCCTGGTCTAAAGCCTCACCAATAAGCTCCAACCAGCTTGTTGACGGTGGGCTTTAATCTTTCACACAATACGCTCGATAGAATCTTATATGCGATGTTGAGGAGGTGGTTGGCACAGACTGTGTGGTCTCCTTTTTTGTTGATTGGGCAGAGCAGTAAATTCCAATCGGTGGACATGTTTCATCCGACCATATTTTACAAAGAGGCAAGCTTATCAGTTCTTTGTCGCCATGTTTGAATAGTTCGGCCCCCACCGCTTTGTTGTTCTTCAGACGGGTAATTTCTATTCGAACTGCTTCGTGGTCAGCAATATAACATTCGCTCCAATGTCATCGTTTGGGGAATCTGGTGCACCATCTTCTTGTGTTATGCTTTCACAGCTTTTTGCAGCTGGAGAAGTGTTCCTTCCATAATTTCGGTATGCTCTGGGCATCAAACACTAGATCACCTCTTAGATTTCTGCAAAAGTATACTCCTGTCTTGAAACCTTCTGTTAGTCGCCGCTTTTTGTTGTTTATACATGTTAATATATTAGAAAGAGAATGCTATGCTTCAGCGGCGAATCGAAGGCAGAGTTATGTTCAGCTATGAAGCTCATTTTGTCAAAAATATTGCCTGCTAAAAGCTGCCAGCTTCCCAAATTGCTCATTCAGTCATTTATTTTAATATAACGGTAATGACTTGACAATAAAAATTATATAAAAAATGCTCAAATATCGCTCTCTCTGTGACTACTTTTTTATTGCCTTCAAGTGCTTTGACGACTTCACACGAAATCACAAACGAAGAAAAAAGTTCAACAAACGAAAAAAATTACTCAAATACAAACCGAAAAAAAAACAATCGAAAACCACATAAATTCACACAAAACGATTAGTTTCGGTTTTTAAAAATCCCGCTTTAAGTTTGACCAAAAACGGTTGCGGTCGCCACCGGGCCACCGCGCCACCGAGCGCGACACACACACTTGATGCAACGGCTAATGGTTAAATTCGCTTTTTTCTACACATAACGGTAATCCGTCAACGCCGAAGTTTCGGGCGAGTGTGAGAGAGAGCGCACAGAAAAAAAAGCTCAATGGCGAGTGGTAAATTCGATTATGTTATTAAAGCTTTTTGCCTCAATGGACAAAACTGCGCCAGCAACATTAACAACAAAAACAATCGGCTTTTATTTGCCAATAATAATGGGCGAGTAAATAAAACATACTTAACTCGGATGGACGAGGCTTGTTTTACTTTTTTTGTTGTTGTTGTTGTTTTATTTTTTTATTTTTTTAGTTTTTGGTTTTGTTGTTGTTGTTTTTTTTTTTTGTATATTGAATAAATAATACCCGAAGTGATGCACAAATTTAATTAATTTGGCGGCGAGCGGCAACTCTCGGAGAGTAAAGTACATTGGGTGGCCATTTGCTTAGTACCGTTAATCAGCAGTGTCTTCTATAATAGTGTAGGCACAGTGTTGCATTTACCAATTACCGCAAATCCGCGCTGTGTAATGCCACTGCGGGCTGAAATGAGGAGGCTGAGAGAGAGAGAGAGATAAAGCGGGAGAGAGTGCGTGAGATTAACCGAAAAATAAATACTTAAAAAAATGTTGCCAACCAATGCAATGTGGTAAATATTCTGGTTAATTTTATATGCGTGTGATAAAAATGTGTGATTGTGTTTGTGTGTTTGTGGATTGGTGAAGGCTGCACTGCGCCTTCTGCTACCCACCACACACGCGTGGTGGCTTAGCGCGCAGCTTTAGTTAACAACTAGCAGTAGTTTTTGTTGTTGTTGTTGCTTATGCTGCAACCATTTTGTTAATTTCACTACAAACCCATGCGATGCGAGGCACACAGACACACACACACACACATATGTGGTATATGTAATTGCGAGATTTATGTGCTTATATGTGTATGTGTGTGTGTGTGTTCGGACACACATTTTTTGTGTGCGTTTGAGCGCATTATTGGCATTTAAGCCGTTGACCACTTTATTTAACCAATGTTTGCATACTCGCGTTTACACACAGTCACACACACTCACACGCTGTCATAACTACACACACTGACACACATACACAAGCGCATGTAGACATTTTGGTTGCAATTGTGGGCTGGGAAGCAGTTTGCTTTGGTCAAATAGGCGGCTCACCAGGAATGTAGCGAAAGCTTGCGCGCAAATATATTTAAATAATCACCACTAACACCACAAACACACACATACACGCATGCACTTAAATGTGTGAGTGCCGGTGTGATTCATGAAAGCATTAAAATACTGTACTGTCGCCATTCAATGAATTTCAATCGACTCGCCGCTGCATTAGTGTGTGTTTATCGTAAGCGGAGAATTAAAATCTACTTAAATATAACGGGTTATACATACATATATTATTAACATAACTCTGCTAAAACTAACTACCCGTAAATGCCATTTTTATAAAATATTTGGCGTTATACTCAAGGGAGTATATATGTATGTTTTAAAGTCGAGAGAATTCAGAAAGATTAATACATAAACAGAGAGTAATGATTTCCAGAAAGAAACGTCAGAGACCCCCTAAAGAAAAACCCCGCAACTGGTTTTGTTATAGGGAACCAAAAAAAAAACGGAAGAATTGCGTATATATGCGAGATACTTGTATATTCCAGAGTGCATTTCAAACAATTTTTAATAAGAGAATATGGGTCTAAGGCCTTAAAGGCTTAGCCAGAGATCCTCTTATATATACTTAACAATAACAAAGGAAATGGGAAGAATATAACATATATCTGCCTTACAATCAATTATTAAGAACAGAAATAAGACTTTTTTCTTATCTCTTTGAATTTGTAATAATAAAATTTAACGCGTACTCTGTTCAATAGCTTTATTTTGACGGATCATGCGGACAATTCCGTTTCGATTTAGGCATTGGAATTAAAAGTCACGGGTATCATTCGCCAGTTATCAGTCGAAGTGCTCGAAGGAGTCATCGAAAATTGGACTAAAGATGGATCATTTGAGATGTAGCCGCGACCAATATTCGAAAGAGATAATCTTCAAAAAAAAAAAAACTAAATGCCAAAGAGTATTCTTTCGAATGATAATAAATATCACCCAGTTAATTTGAAGCTTCTTTGTTTTTTTTTTTTTTTTCTTTTTTTTTAAAAATATAGGATACTTCGAATTGGGCCACGCTTTATAACATATATCGGCCTTATAACAGAAAAGACGAAAGACTTTTTTTTTATCTCTTTGAATTTTCAATTGTAATTTATGACTCATAAAAAGATAAATACTTTTCGAATGCAGAACCTACTTTAAAAATCTTTACAGGAATGCCATGAAAACTTATTTTATGCTTTTATGTAAGGTAGATCTTGACTGGCACGCTGTTGTTGACTCGGCTATAATCGCATAAGCGGTGCCAACGCAAATTAAGAAGAAGAAGAAGAAAAAGATATACATATGTATGTTATACATATTGATCTAAAATTTCGAACACCTTTCTTTCTCCCAAAAAAGGTGATAATTAGTCAGAACTGCCGAAATGAGATCACTACAGCACATAGCTGCCATACAAACGAAAATCTTTTCATTTGCATCGGCTGTTGTGTGAGGCATTGGTGCAATATACGAAGAACTTGTTTAGATATAATTAATTTTAGAGATTAATAGGGAGAACCCCGAACAAAAACTTGTATCGAATTTGTGGACTAAAATTAATCTATATTTTGAGAAAAACTTAACAACCGTTCATGATGTAATTTTTACATCACTGTTCCTTAAAAAGCAAACATTTTTTTTTTAAATCTGATTAAGGGTGAATTTTTTCGATTAAAATATTTTTCTTCTTATCTTTAAAGGCTTTAATATGTGATCTACCTACTACATACTGAGTACTGTACTGTAATGTTCGCCTAGTTTAAGTTGGTTGGTTATTATTTTCGCAGTATTAAGCCTTACACGAAATAGTTGTTTGAAAAATACTACTGTGATAGACCTTGATCAAATATGAATTCATTACAGTTCAAGTTATTATTACCTCACGTGATTGATTTAATACTAAAATCGTAACTGTTATCGTTAGCCTTAATGAATACCGTTAGAAAACTATTTCTCACCAAACATTGTGACCAAAAAAGCATCCGATAATTAGATTCCCTCGGTAAATGATATCTCACAAAACTGTATTTTGCTAAGTTGAAAGGACTGTCCTTAATTATGATATGAGCGCGATCTGTCAACCTGTTTATTTACAGCAGCTGCGTAAGTCGGTACACCTCAGTAGCGCGTTTCGATTTTTTTAATGGATAAAAATATCGAACAAAGAATTTCTCTCAAATTTTGCATCTCTAAAAAAATTTTGCATGTGGAATCGCTGCGAATGTTGGTTCAGTTTTATCAAAAACACATTCTGGCGAGTACAAATCATTCAAAGACGGTAGAGAGATCGTTGAAAACATGCCTCATTCTGGACCACCATCGACCGCTTTAATAGATGAAATCATTAAAAAGGTTCTAGATATGGTGCTTAAAATCCTCAGGTCAGTGTTAGAGTGATGACAAGAGAATTCGACATCTCCCGCGAGTTCGTTTGAATGATTTTGGTATTGAGGCGTTTTCGTAAGAACATCTGTCGAAAACAGCCGGAATTGTGGAAGAACAATTCGTGGATTTTGCACGAGCATAATGCACCATCTCATCGAGCCACCGAATTTAAATCCAATAACGCAATGAATATCATCGATCAACCACCGCATTCACCAGATTTGGCTACGTGTGATATTTTCATCTTCCTCAAACTGAAAGTGACGCTCCGTTAAACCCGTTTTCAGTCCATCGAGGAGATGAAACAAAATTCGCCGAGGGAGTTGACAGCCATTCCCATAATAGCTTGTAAAATTTGTTTCGAAGACTGGATAAATCGTTTGCATAAGTATATTACATCTGATGGTGATTACTTTAAAGTCGAAGAAATAAATGTTGATGAAGAATTAAACATTTCCCTCTTTATTTACAATTTCCGGTGGACATTTCACATCAGAGGCATAAATATGCTACTGAGATATTGTCGAAGGATTTAATTTTTGGTTTTACCGGGTTTCAGTTCTTAATTTCCCTTTATTCGCTTTAAAAATGTAACACGTTCTACACTGTCAAGAAAGTTTCTTGAACTTACACACTCATGACGATTGAAATTATTCAAATTAGTTGATTAATTTTGTACGTGTTTCTTGGGGTTTCTTGTGCTGAAACAATTATTTTTTAAATAATTATTTTTTTAAATATTTATTATTTTTTAAATACTTATTAATTTTTTTTTTACTGAATATTTTTATTTTTTTTTTGAATTTTCTTTTTTATTTTTTTATTTATTTATTTATTTTTTTAATTATTTTCTTAAAAAATAATTGGATTGTTGAAATCCAAAATGTTATGGAAAACACAGTTACCTTTAGGGGGTTCGAAAGACTCCATTTTTTCAAAACCTCCACACACTATTGGTTTCCGAAAAGAAAATTGCTAATAAGACTAGATGAATTTACAATAATTATTATTTAAAAAAATACAAAGAATTTATATATAATTTTTTCTAACTTTCCACATACGGGTATGTAGAGATTTTGAACGAACCCGACTTTCTAACCGTTGAAGCATAGTAAGCCGATCTGAACAATTTCTTCGGAGAATACATTGTTGTTTTAGAAAATAATCTATACCAAATTTCGTTGATATATCTTTTAAAATGTGAAAGTTTTCCATACAAGAACTTGATTCCGATCGTTCAGTTTGTATGGCAGCTATGTGTTACAATTCCGACAGACAGACGGACAGACAGACAGACAGACGGACGGACATAGCTAAATCGACTCAGCTCAACATACTGATCATTTCTATATGTACTTTATAGGATCTCCGACGCTTCCTTCTGGGGGTTACAAACTTCGCGACAAACTTAATATACTCTAAATGCCCCTCCAGCACAAATTTGTGGCGCCGCCCGAGTCCCACCTGCTGAGCTGCGTGATTTTCGTGTTTTGCATATAAATAAATGCGTTATCTACGCTCAGCGCCAACAACAATACCATGCCACATGCAACCCTGCAAAGCCAAGCGCACACACCCGCACACAAATGGACACACACACACACAGACACATAAAGGCTTGCATGCATTAATAAATGCATAATTTATGCGCTTTCACTGGGTTTATTAATGTATCCCTAAGAATTAAATTATGATTTTAAAAAGCATTTAAATTAATGTTGAAAGCAGTCAATGCGCGCCTGAATATAAATTAATTGCATTCAATTCGTTTGTGATTTTGCGATTTGCGTCACATTCAAACCATACATATACATAAGTATTTGTGCGTTTAATATAAATTAACGTTTTTCCACTATTTATTGCTTTTTTCCACGACACTTAGCTAACGGTAAATTGGCAATTGGCAATTTAAAATTGCCGTTATTGAATATGAAATTGTCAATGCATTTTTAATAAATTATTCGGTCATTTAAATGCGCTCGTTTGTGTGCATGTGTGTGTGAGTGATTACTGCCGTTGTAGTGGTGTGCACCATTATTCAAAAATCCGACCGATTTGTTTGTGTTGCTTTGAAGTTTCGCCGCATTTAATTTAATTTAGTGCAAATTTAAAATGCTAAACGAATTATCGCGGCCATACTTCAATATTGCGGTGAAATAGAAAAATTTCCAAATAATCGCCGCCAAATTAAGTTGACCAAAACGCCGAACAAACTTATCTCTGTATTGTTATTAAATGTTAACTGTACTTGTTACTACTCAATTTATTAAACATTTAATTTGATTTATTTGAATTACAATATTTGTGAAAGCGAAAACTTAATTAAATATTTTGAACAAAATTTTCAAATAAATTGTTTGGAAAATATTATTAAAAAAATCTGAATATTATGATATTTGTAATTGAGTGTTAATACAATTAAGTCTGCTAATTTTAAATAGAACGCAAATTATTCAGCAATATTTATTTTGTCGCCTCAAGTAAACCAAAGAGTTTTCGGTGGCTACAATTTTTGAAAGAATTCGAGTTAATCAATCTATTGACCAGTTTCCATATATCTTTATATATAAAAAGACATATCACGTGTTTGTCCGCGGTGGACTCCTGAACCGATTTTAGTAAAATTTAGCACACTGTGTCCGGTTCGAACCAACTTAGAAGACAGGATAGTAAACACAATAAAAAAATGCAATGAAAGCTGAACTAAAAGAACGCTCTATTAAGTGGGCAACTCTATTAACTGATCAGAAAGGCTGGTAGACCAGAAATCAGTCTTAAATTCATTATTTTTTTTTTTTAATAAATTTATTTGTATGAACATATTCAAAATTAAATCTCAAGTACAATTCCTTGGATTCTTAAATCGGGTTCACCTTTATTAGTAAATAAAATTTTTACTGCATTGATAATTTATTATATGAATAATAGTATAAAATGTACACGACAGCAATACATGGCCGATTCCCTTAGTAAAGGTTGGGCCATACAAAATTTTAAATTTAAAAAGTCAAAAAAAAGAAAAACGGCTCGATATTTTTCAAAGGTCTAACACTTATTTAAAAAGTTGTTTTATGAAATTTATTTGTGGAAGACAATTTCGGACAAATGACCACCACGGCTGAGTTTACAGAAGCTTATCCGATCCACCCAATTTTGGAGTACTTTCCCAATGGTTTCAGGCCTTATGGCAGCTACAGCAGCTCTAATCTCGTACTTTAGATCTTGAATAGTTTTTGGATGGTTGACGTAACATTTATCTTTAACAGCTCCCCACAGAAAATAGTCCAACGGAGTTAAATCGCAGCTTCTGGGAGACCAATTCACATCACCTCTTTTGCTGACTATGCCATTTTCGAAGATAGGGCGTAAAAGATTGAGTGTAGCGTTTGCTGTATGGCACGTAGCGCCATCTTGTGTCACAAATGCGACAATTCTGCTTGTTAATGTAACCATCGAGGTAGAAATGAGCCTCGTCCAAAAAGATGATTTTTCGGTAAAATTGACCGTCCTCGGTCAAACAATCTACTGCTCAATTTGTCAATATTTCCCAGTTTTCTTCTAGTGAATAGTGACCCATTTCGTAAATTTTAGACTTTTCACTGAATCTCTGTTACTTCCCGAATGGTATTTGACGTTTCCAATGTCCAAATATAGATAATTCAAATTTAAAACGTTAGATGTCCCACCCGTTACATAATAATATAAAAATTTGGTGTTTGAGACTCCACGATTAACAGTTACATATTTCACTGGCATCGTTCAAAGATCCAAAAGATGAGTAAAAACCATTTTAAAAGATCATGTGGGCCTAAGAAAAGTGAACACACGCTTGTTTCAAAAGTCACTAATTTTTTCGAACAACAGCGTTAAAGTCTGTGACTCAATACTTTCCGACTACCAGGATGTCATGAAACGTATTATTACTGGTGATAAATCTTGGTTAGATGCTTACGACGCGGAAGCAGACTATCAATCGTCGTAATATCGTGTCAATGGAGAGCTGAAGCCGAAAAAACCACGTCAACTCAGGTCAAAACTCAGATTTTCTTTCGGGCAAACCGGAAAAACTGCCAAGAATAATAGTATTTCTTCTATTATTATTATTCTATTATTATATTATGAGCCATTTGCTCGAAACTGTTCGTAAAGAAGGGCCGACAACTCTTGGTTTTTGCACCGCGATAATACACCGTCGCATACTTTGTTGATTCTTCGTGAGTCTTTCGCCAAACTTTGAACGGATATCGTGGCGCAACCAACATATTAGCTCCGCGAGAGTTCTGGCTATACAGCAAACTCAAACGACCACTCCGAGGTAATCATTTTGAGTCAATTGAAGACATTTCACGTTAATCGCTTAAAACTGTTTCGAGGACTGCAAAAAGCGTTGACGCAAGTTGACGCATCCACCATCGCAGACCATAATTGGAGCTTTATGCCATTTACTTTGTGGAAGATTTTGTGAAAAGAGCTTGGTTTGTGGACTTAAAAAATTCAAATCGAAAAAAGTTGAAGTCGAACGACCACTAAGCGCGTCGCACTTTGTGTGAATGGACCCAAAACTAAATTTTCACAAAAAAATTTTGTTTGGCGATGAAATTCACTTTTGGTTTAATTAGTTACGTTAATAAGCAAAATTGTCGCAATAAGAGTGATGATAATCCACAAGCCATAGTTAGGATACCGTAACATCTTCCAAAAGTCACAGTTTTGTGCGATCTAAGGGCATTCCCTCGACCTATTGGTCCATAATTTTTCAAAAATGTGTCCGGCCATGATGTTGAAGTCAATGGGGAACGTTGTGGAGTCATGATTAATCACTTTTTAGTGCCGCGATTGGAGGATGTTGATGTAGACGACCTTTGGTTCCAACAAGTCGGCACTGCATGCCATTCAGCCAACGAAATCATAAATTTATTGAAGGAAACTTTTGGTGTGCGTATTATCTTTCGTCGTGGGCCTGTGGCGTAGTCTCCAAGATCATTTTTAACACCGCTGGACTATACTCTGTGAGGTTGTGTGAAGTAGCTTTTTTGCGTAGATAAACCCGAGACATTTTACGCCTAGGAAAAGAATATTCGTGGCATTATTAATAACAAAGGGTCCAATTGCTGCAAAGAGCATTTATTCGAGCCAGCAGCAGTCACTTGCCTAAAATTACTTTTAAAAAACATATAATGATAGATCCTTATCATATAAAAAAATTTATTTTCGGCCATAACCTTAAATTATGGTTATCCTTTTCATATAAAAAAGTTTATTTTCAGCCATAACCTTAAATTATGGGTATTTTATTTCTACACGAATAAAATTAATGAAAAAAAATCTAAAAAAAACACCCTTAACATCATATACACTGGGGTTTCATCACTCAGTAACTAAGCATTCATATAGTACACCATGTCGTATGAGCAACACAGCAGTTGTAAGGCATTTGTATAAATGCTCAGTACGTTTGATGTTTCATTTTAACTGCATATAACTTTTGAAATAAAGCTTTTATGAAAAAAGTTGTTAAGACGTGTTTTGTAGCACGGAAAATTTTGTACTAGAATATCATGTTTCCAAAGCTATAGGCTTACCATTTGCTAAGATAAAAAATTTATTACAAAATATCACATGATAAATATGTATATAGGAAAGGTAAGGTGACTTGTGCACGGTTTGAGTATAAAATAAAATCATAATTTTAAGACATAAACTGAGGCTTCAAAGGGCGATGGAACAAAATTAATCAACTTAGGAAAGAACGAATGCCCAAGTATACGATTTTGTGTGTGTTTTGAGAGCAAAACTTGAAAAACTGATTTGGGTGCTAATGAAATCTATCGCCATTTCTTAGGTTTAAAATTTTGAAATTAAAGCCAGATAGCCAATAATCGCAGATTTTTATGCTTTACACGCAATTAATTTCAATTTTTAGATATGTATAAAAAAATTAAATTTGTATTAGTTGAAACCGGTTCGCCTGCATAAAAGCCGCGTAATTATTTTGCGCGCATTTGTTGTTGCCATTTATCTAGCAACCAACTTGCATTGTTTATGATGTGTTTATGAAACATTTAAGCCAATAGCATTAATAAAGCCACCACATAATCAATATCCACCATTTGGAGTGCAGCAAGCGCACACGGCGGCGATGCTTCAACAAAAACTAATTAATAATTTCCAAATGAGCTATTAATTAAGCCTAATTACACGGCGCCTATTGTGTGAGAAAGCTTTGAAAAATCCAAACAAGCGTTCAAAAGGCAGCGCTGCAAAGCGAAATCACGGCAAAGCGCCCGCATATAGGCTAACCTTTCGCACAATTTTAGTTAGTGTTATTCCCGCACTCGAATACTAGCGCTGTAACGGTAGTTTTTCGGCGCTTTATCCAATACCAATAATAAATCAATAACGCCGGAGTAAACATCGCACAACGCTGTTGTTATTTTTATTGTTATTGTGAGCGATTTTACAGCGACTAGTCATAAGTAAATATTACAAGGCTCATAAACACAGCCGAACACACACACACATACAGAATATGTGAACGCATTGCTGCGTATGCCGTGAATGACGTCTGCTCGTTACAAACACATTGCCAATGGCCAACGGTAGTCCGTTCCAATCCAATCCAAACCAATCAGCAGCCTGCCCGCATAATAGCCTCATTCATTTACACGCACGCCGCCATGTTGACGTAATTAGCGCGTCGCGGCCGCGTTGATTTTACACAAATGTGTCCATAAACATGCACGCAGATAACGGTTAGATATGGCATACAACACGAATGCACCGTTAGGCAGCGCATCGTGCCACCATATGTGGCATAGCCGTCAAATAGTTGCAGACACGGAGCAGACATGCGGTGTGATCGTTTGTGGGTGGTCCATATTTTATTCCTTTTGTTGTAACAAGCCGTGTGTGGGGCGATAGGGTGCACTAGGCAATTAATTATCAGTCTTGTCTGTTCACTGTTTGGTGCCAAAATGCGCTCCACTGTATGATGATTACGAATAAGTATTCTGAATTAAATATCATTTCAAAAATATTTATTTATTTTATAAAAAATTTTCCCGGTTTCCACGGCGTTTTCTGTACCTTGGCCCCCATTTAATTTTCTCACATCTTACTATAAAAAATATATGTTTTCTTCAAATAATCAGGTATTATGGTAGATGATGATTTGAAGTAAAAATATATTTTCCACATTTAAGGGTAACCCTTATATATAAACATCAAAGAAAAACGTTAACTTCGGCTGCCCCGAAGCTACAATTCCGTTTACTGGTGCTCATTTATGGCATAAAAGGGTATAAATGGAACTTTATTTTGATTTTGATTCTTCAGTTTGTATGGCAGCTATATCCTATAGTTGTCCGATCTGTACAATATTTTCATAAATTATGGCAATGCCTTACATAATAATATATACAAAATTTCGTGAAGATACCTCGTCTAATGAAAAAGTTTTCCTTACAAATATTTGTTTCCAATCGATCAGTTTGTACGGCAGCTATATGCTATAGTGGACCGATATCGACGGTTCCCACAAATGTTGAGTTTCTTGATTAGAAAAACACGTGTGCATAATTTTAGACCGATAACTCAAAAACTGAGAGACTAATTCGTGTATATATATGTACATATATGTGTACATAGCTTAATAGACACAGCTCACTGTTGTTGTTGTTGTAACGGGTAAGTTGTCATCGAAGTTATCCAAAAGTACGGCCTGTAAACGCGCATTTTCGGCGGAGTCGGACCACAGGGAGCGGGTTGGCAGATATGTAGAGTTAGCGGGACATGCACAGAAGTGGCTAGTGTCATGCGAGGACTCGTTGCACGCTGAACGTATAGTATGTTTGATATGTCAGAGTCGATTTTGTATAAGTAGGAGTTTAAACTGACACAGTATTCAGAACGAAGCAGCGCAAGGATCACTCTCGATTCGCGCGGCAACTCGAGTTCTTCGTCTGTAATGGGTGGAAGTTTGACTCCAAGTACGCCATTCACTGAGAGGGGGTCGATAAAATGTCGTGTTAATGGTTCCACTGAGAATGAAGGTCAGTGCAAGTCTGAAGTTTGCTAAGTCTGTTCCTTAAGTCTGGTCGACGTATTGTTTTATGTCTTCGACGTAATTGAGTAAGAACCGCTTGATGCAGTTACGCTGCAAGCTGGTGACTGCAGAGATGATTTCTGCGAAAGCACCCCAGTAGATACTGCTTGGAGAGGAGTTCATTATGCTTCCCCAGTTAAGGAGCCTCACTGCGCTTGATGCTCTTAGGAGGCGGCCCGCACCTAGCAGGTGTCTGCATGGATGATTTCAGAGATTTCAATATGATCCTTAACTGGAAGCAGCCCGTATGCTGTGCAAGTGTTCGATGGGAGACATCAACAGTCATCCTGTTGTAGTTCGGAGTGCAGTGTCTGATATGTTTGCAGCTTTCTCGTTTGACTCCACTCTTTTCTGTTGGGTTAAGGAAAATATGCTGTCTAATAAAAATCTTGTTTACTCATCTTATTAGTTCTAGTAATAAATTAAAAGAAACTGCCAAAAGCTTCAAAAATACCTTCCGACCTTCCGAGCTTAGTAAGGCCAGAACTTCTAATGGTCCCTTGAACATCGGAATAGGCGAAATGATGAGAGCGAACGCAAATATACTGGAGGCCCCGCCTTTCTTCGTTCCTCGAAATTTGCCTCAAAAAGGCGAGAATTCTAAAGTCAAAAGCTTAGGATTATGTTTCAACACTACGTAAAGCCTTATATGTATTTCACTTTATATATGTATAAATTTATCAAGAAATATGTGTTTCAAGAATTATCTCGATTAAAATTTTCAGGTGCTGGCAATACACACTGGGGTTACGGCTCAGCATCCGCTTACTCGCCCTACTTAGCCGGTAGTGGACTTTCGTCCTGCACAACACCAACTTCGGCACAATTTAACAATCCAGCTTTGGGCTTTACCTGCTCCTCCAATGATCAGTCCAACAATCAAGACTTTACAGGCGGAACAAATCGGGATTGTGTACCAAGTAAGTATGAAACAAATTTAGTTTAAGTATCGGCAAACAGTTTTGGCAAAAGCAAAGACTGAAAAATAACACCGAAACGTTAGCTCTAAAGAATCTCTTATGTCGTATAATGTTTGTTATTATTGAACCATAATCGTATTTCCTAACGATCTTCTCGATACAATTCTAATATTTCCAATACACACTCTCTACTCTGCAGTGCTCCCCGACTCCACGGCCACCGATTTGGATCAGCACTTGAGCAATCTCGTGGGCTCCACCACCGGACAGATGACACACCACAGCCTACTCGGCTCGAGTGGTCAATCGGCGATCTCTTCAACAGTCAACGGCGGTGTCGGTACAAATCCGATACTGGTGCCACGCTATCATCACACCAATACCAACAACGATTACAATGTACACTCCAGTCAGAATGGACCGCGCAGCTTGAGCGACTCCTCGCAAGCCGAATCACCGGTACAAGAAGATCTACTCACCACGAATACACCCAATTTGGGGGGCGGCGGTGCCGGCGCTGGCAGCGGCGGTGGAGGCGGTGCCAATGGTACGAACAACGGCAACGGCACTGCCAATGGCAGCAGCGGCGCTGGCGCTGGCAGCGGTTCCAATTCATCCGCGGCGAATAACACGCTCGTCGGTGCCAATCAAAACTTTCCCGGACTGGTTAATCAAACACAAAACCCCTCGCACTATGGCAGCGGCAGCGGTGCGGGTGTCGGTGTTGGCGTAGGTGGTGGCGGTGCAGGCGGCGCCGGTGCCGGTTGCAATGGTTCGCTGTATCCCGTCTTGCCGGCCAGTCTGCTCTACTCACAACTCTACACGGCCGCCAATCAGACACATGGCTTTCATTCGCATGCGCTGACACCGACACATGCCTCGCCGAACTCATCCGTGCACGGCGCCGAATTGCAAAGCGTTATGGATCATATCAACAATGTGGGTGTGGGCGTGGGCGTAGGTGTGCGTCAGCAGCACAACATTATGACGGGCGGCGGTGTGACGCATCCCGGCGATTTGACGCTGATCGGCAATTGTGGCGCCTCGGTGCGCAATATCGAAGACGGGAGCAATACGCAACGGCAGGTGGCTGCCTTGGCGGCCCATCGGGGACATCACACACCCACCGATAATGGGGGTAGCGTGTGGCGGCCATATTGAGGTCAGGTGCTCTGGTGCGGCTCGGCCGTCCTATAGTGTTACGAGAACCTGGAGAGCGAGCGTGAGAACGCCGGCGGCACCAGTGAACCGACAAAATATTGGTATGGCTGAGGGACAAGTGTGGTGAGTTACTACTTAGTGTGGTGGCATAAGGTGAATGAGGTAGCGATATATTGTCAGCCAAGATTTGTGTATATTCTAATGTAAATAACTCAGTAGCCGACTTGAAGGTGAGCAAGCAACTTTTAAATGTGAATTTGTAAACATTTTAAGGCGTAAAGAAAAAAAGAAAACTAGTCGAATTTGTTTTAAAATATTAGCATTAGCAATAAATAGTCAAGTTGTTTTTTTAAGTATTATTTAATTCATATTAAAGTCTACACTTAATAAACTCTACTCGTAAGTCTCTAAGAGTCCTTAGCAAATTAAAAAAAATTAAATATATACATATACTATATATGTATATATATTATACTATATAGTATATATATGCGTATATATGTGGCATCTGGATTAACTAATACATATGAAAAAAGTAAAATAAAAAACTTCTTAAAATAACTAATTTATGGTAGTTAAGTATTGCAAAATGTTATACTATTACAAAAACAAAAAATAAGATAATTAAAAATAATTAAATGTATTAATAAGTCCGCTATATATTTATGTATGTACTCAAACACATATGTATGTTTGTATCTATGTAAATGTTATGTGTATCACCATCCACAGCAGAGCATAAATAAGTTCCTAAACCCGCTTATCATAATATTTTCAATTTCATTGGCGCGTTTTACAACACTGAAAAAATTATTTCTTTTTTTAAAAATCGTTAAATATGCCATATAATGATAATTAATATTTTTTATAAATGTGCAATAATAATAATAATTCAACTTTATGAAGTAAAAAATTTTATAGAGAAAATTTTATTAATAAAGTGTTTTTGAAATGTTTTTTTTTATTTGAAAAAAATTTTAAGTACTGATTGCATTGAAAATTTTGAATTTTTGGAATTTAATGAAATTTATGGAAACATTTTTTAAAAATATTTTTTTTTAATAATTTTTTTGTTTTTTGGAGGAAAGTGTATGTGTTTTAAAATGTTTTTTTTTTATTTGAAAAAAATTTATTAAAAACTGCTTGTATTGAAAATTTTGAATTTTTGAAATTTTTTGAAATTTATGGAAACAGTTTTTAAAAATATATTTTTTTTTTGTAATAAGTTTTTTGTTTTTTGGAGGAAAATTTATTTATTTTAAAATGTTTTTTCTTTTATTTGAAACAAATTTATTAAAAACTGCTTGCATTGTAAATTTAGAATTTTTGGAATTTTATGAAATTTGTGGAAACATTTTTTAAAATTTTTTTTTTTTGATAACTTTTTTGTTTTTTGGAGGAAACTTTTTTTGTTTTAAAATGTATTTTTTTAATATTTAATAATTTGTTTTTTCTTTTTTATTAAAAACAAAAAATTTTGAATACTGCTTGCATTGAAAAGCTTGATTTTTTGGAATTTTGGGAAAACAAAAAAAAATTTTTAAAATTTAAATATATATATTTTTTTTAATAAACAAATTCTTCAAAAATAATTATTTAATTATGTATATATATATTTTTATTAAATTAACTAAAAAATAATCAAAATTTTTTTGCGAAAATTTTTTTAATTTTTTTTTTATATTGAATTTGTTTTATTTGAATAAACTCCGTTGCGTTTATGCTATTCAGAATAGATTTTCGTTCAGAAATGTTCAGGAATACTCCAAGAACGTTCTTCTTCATGTGTGTGGTCTGTGTTTTGGTGAAACTTCTAGGATGGGCTGCCCTAAAGTCCAAGATTTTCTCTAACGTTTTCAGTATGAAGGAAACTAATCTTATATGCCTAAACTCATTCGAATAGGTTGGATTGTTACCATCTGCCTTCGGTATGGATACTTTCCTAGCCTTTCTCCATGAGTGTGGCACATAGCTGAACTTCATTCATCCCCAAAAAATTCCACTCAAAAGAACCACAAATATTTTTATAGGGAGACGTCTATCAGGTCTCTTTAAGGTATTCTAAAATTTGCTCAAGGTATCGGTTATTTAATAATTGTTTTATTGTTTTAAAAAATCATTTTACTGATTTAATTTAATATTCATTTACCAAAAAAATGCTTAATTTCCTAAATTCCAATTATTTTTAACAAAAACCACAAAAAATATGTGTGTACATATGTATGTTGAGACCCTCATTCGATAAAAAATTCCAATCACCCAACGATACATATGTGTGTGCGCCTAAGAAAAAGCTAGCGAAATAACTGTAATAAAACATGCACTAATACAAGTATATGAACTAAGTGTGTATGTATATGCAATTGTATGGCAGTCATGCCTTAAACTAGTAGCAAAATTTTAAATGTAAATACCGTTTAAGTCTAATTAAAACTACAACACAGACACACACGTACGCACGGAAGCAGATTTATATGTATGTGTGCGTGAAAAATTAAAATCGTCTTGATTAGAATTTCATCTAGGAATTTTACAAAGCAACAAATGCAGCCGAGCATATATATAAACATACACAAATACACTCTCATATATACGACTTATGTATATATGCTTTGTCAAATTTCTGTCCAACTGAAATCGGCTTGCAGTCTGGCACATTCGTAATTCTAACGGCATTTGAATGTGTGTGCACTCGCATTCAAGTTGAGAATAGAGATGGAGATGAGCAAGAAAAAATACATACATACATATATGATGTGTCTAACGATTTTAAAGAACATACTTATAAAATAAATTAAAAAAATAAAAGCAAATTCGCCATGATAACTCTGAATAATTACATTGTGAAAATAAAAATGAAATTATAATAGAAATAAATTTTTGAAGTGTTTTATTTTTTTATTTTGGGTTATATACAGTCAAGAGCTTCAAAGAATCGATTTCTTCGAATGTATTGATCGGCAAAGAGTTTCGGAGATATGCGCCTACTTGAGAGATATATTGAAATCGGCTCCCAAAATTCTGAACTTATTATTCTTGAAAACTTGTTTTCAGCGTCGGTGAGAAGAAATTTTCCAAAATAGCTAGATAGATTGAGTTAAAATTTTCACACATCATTCATAGATACTCGTACATATGTTGTCAGGAATAAGAATAATTTCCACATTTTTTGGAAAGCCACCATTTTGTCAAATATCAACATTTTTTCTAGTTCTTCAATCAATACCTGTATTCAGCGATTATAGTAATAATATTTTTTTTATCATCAGCAGACATCTTTTCTCGAAGGTTTTCCTGGAAATTTTTTATGGAAATAAAGGTATTCAAAAGCTTTAAAAATGGACCACCAGTCATTTGCAAATGTATTTTATTTTTATGTAGAAATAAAATAAGAAGCTCTTTCAAAAGAAAATGGAAAAAAAGTGTTTTCTCTGACTGAAAAGTGGAGGACTGTGTAAGGTGACATTTGAATTTAAACTGCGCGCGTCGAAGAATTTGGATAATTATTTATTTTTAGGTTGGTAGTACTGTCAGTCACATTTATGTCAAATTTCATGTCAAAATATTCATTAGTGTTTGAGGTACGTGTCGTTTTGTGAGCTGCTAAAAGTGAGTTTCTCGTTTTTTGCGATGTCGAAATTTGTTGAGCAAAGAATTTGCATTAAATTTTGTTAACGGAATAAATTTTCTGCTGTGGATACGTTGAGGATGGTGCAGAAAGCCATTGGTGATGAAGGTATGTCTAAAAAATGTTTACAAGTGGTATAGTGAGTTCCAAGCCGGCCGTGAACGTGTCGAAGACGATGAGGGTCCAGGGCGACCATCAACCTCAACCGACGAAGCTCACGTTCAACAAATCAAAGATTTGGTGTTGAAAAATTGTCCATTAACAATTAGAGACCTGGCTGATGAAGTTGGCATATCAAAAGGCTCTGCCAATAACATTTTTAAGGATGTTTTGGGCCTCAAGCGCGTCAAGTCTTGACTGGTACCGAAAATAGAAAAAAAAGCGTCGCGTTAAAGTGTGTGAAGCGATGCTTTCCGACTACCAAAAAATCGTGCCAAAGTGGCTCAAAAATCAAGGTCATTTTGACTGTTTTCTTCGATTATCGTGGTGTTGTTCATTATGAATTCCTTCCAACCGGTCAAACAGTCAACAAGGTATATTAGTTGAACGTTATGCGTCGTTTGCGTAACGCTATCCGCCTAAAAAGGCCGGAATTGTGGAAAGACAATTCTTGGTTTTTACTCCACGATAATGCACCATCCCATACTGCCCTCGTAATTCGTGATGATTTCGCCAAAAACTCAACCCATATCGTTTCGCAACCACCGTATTCACCTGATCTGGCGCCGTGCGACTTCTGGCTGTTCACCAAGCTCAAAAGACCGCTCCATGGACACCGTTTTTATACGATAGAGGAGATTCAAGCCGCAGCGAAGACGGAACTGAAGGCCATCCCGGAAAGTGACTACCACCAGTGTTTCGAAGATTGGAAAATCTGTTGGCATAAGTGCATTGCTTCGGGAGGGGATTACTTTGAAGGGGATGAAATTGATTTGGAAGAATAAATAAAGAATTTTCAAAATATATTCAATGTCACCTTATTTTTTGGGCACAGTAGTAAGCCATTAAAGGTTGCTTAAACTATAATATTTCCCTGCATAGGAGTTTTATATGGATACTTTCTAACTATATTAAAGACCTTAATATTATATATTTTATTCTCACTCTCTCTCTCTCTCGATGTCGCTCTGATGTATCCACTTCGTCTCAGATTGGTAAAAAGTAACGGAGCTTTAGAGGATAAAAGCTAGAAAATGATTTACGACTGAGTTCAAGCCTCAAATATGGTATATATAATGGAAAATGGACGGAATCGATACTTCATGGAGAGTTTAATATATCAAATTCTATATTGTCACAAGTGCACATATCTCACAAAATTTTTTCGTATAGGTCTTACTATTATACAGGTTCTAAGGGTTAGATAATTGAAGCTCGGGTCGGATTTGAATTCGAGTCAAAAACAATCAAGGAAACCAGTTCCTACCGTAATTTTACATTGGAAGATAAATCAAATTCCAGTGATAGCGTTAATGACAGGCTTAGTTTTGTGTTGTGATATCAACTACGAGCCGCTGGCCCATAAACCGTATTTTTTTCGAGATGCAAAGGTGACTAATGGAGTAAGTGTGGATTGCGGCCTGACAAATAACGCATATTTTGCTTATTGATGAAGCCATTCAACCAGAAATGAGCCTGATCGCTGAAGATGATTTTTCGATGAAAATCCAGTTAATTTTGAAGTTGTTACTCAGCTCAATTCAGAAACATACGACGATTCTGGTAGTCAAGCGGCTTCAGTTCTTTTCGAAAAACTCGGCACGACTTGGGTCTGCCTCAATTGATGAGCTGGCGGCAGCAATATCTTGACTCTACGAACACTTCTTTGTCTCACTGGCACGGGAACATTTTGTACTGTACCTAGGAGTTCAAATTTTTCCACTAGACGCTCAATTCTTGATTTAACAGGACGATTACGACGACCAATAATTGGACATAGCTCTCTTAAAGTTGAGGCCACTGACTCCGAATGTCGTACATTTTAATAATTTCGACTGGTTGTTGGATCATATATTATATATTTCAAATGTCAACAAACAGGACAAAAAATGGCGTCGTTTGCTGTCCTTATCGGTCTACTTTTGTAGCATTAGTATGAAAAGTGATGATCTAAGGGGCTATACACTTTAGCTACTAGATCTCTCATATATTTCGCTTATTTTAATTAGGGTGCGACAACTTGGATACAATAAGTTGAAGAACTAATTGATTTCAATCTTATAACGTTTATACAAGCTTCTAATGCTTTAGTATTCCTTGCTTTAGGGGACCAAAATGAAATTAAAGGTTCCAAATTGCAACCGAAATCGAAGACTATAAATTTGCTGGAATAAAACGAATAATTTACCAA
This sequence comes from Bactrocera correcta, assembly GCA_027475135.1. NCBI lineage: Eukaryota > Metazoa > Arthropoda > Insecta > Diptera > Tephritidae > Bactrocera > Bactrocera correcta. Next base: position 157,165,279 of record CM050323.1, read on the forward strand.
ACAGCGACGTGGGACATTGCCTGAAAAGATAAGCAATCATTTTAATTTCGTAATCTAATGAAGCGAAGTCAAACAATACAATGAAAACAATAGAAAATACAGTGAAAAGGGAAGCGCCATAAATCTGAATAAGACTAGAGCAAAATTGTAAAAATGGAGTTCCCGCGAAACCAAGTCAAGAGAACAAAGTACATATGGATGGTATATGAGGATGTGTATATATTTATATATATAAATGAAGTATATTTGTATACACACATACATATATGTAGATTTGCATACAAACTTTTGCATATGAAACATAGGGAAATTTGGTGCCCTGGAAAAAAGTGTGGCAAGAAGTCCATATAAGGAGCTCCAAGCTCATCTATGTGATATCGATGCTAAAATCAAACATACACCTGTTCATATGTGTATGTGTGTGTGCAACTGATAGAGTATATCTAGTAAAGCGCAACGTACAAAGTAATTTTCTGCTCAATTTATTTCACATTGTGGCGTCCAATTAAGCTAAAACTAGCAACTTGGCGCAAACGCCAAGGTGGGTGACAGCCAGCGTGTCACAGGACCCGCGCGCCGATAAACAGAATGGCAGACAAACATCATGCGAATCAGCACTGAAGCGGACTATAGCGGACATGCACGATGTAGCACACACGAATGTGCTGTGTGGCGAGCAATTCGACCGGTCGACCACACGAAGCGAAACGGAACAAATGAGCATAGCTGCGGGTCACAGATTTCAAATAAATGAATTGCAAAGCACCGAAACACAGCAACACACGGGTAATGAGGACGAAAGTGTGTGGAACACAGCGAGCAATTGGAACCGCTGGCCGCCGGCAATTGTATACGGGAGCTGCAAATATTAATGGGCGAGTAGAAGAGTTTGAAGTTCGAAGCTTTGCGGTCCAAGTTAGTCACGTCACTAAGGTGAATGCATTGGCGGCTAGAAGTGAATGGAAGAACGTGGTTTTTTCGGTAGAGTAGCAAAAGTTGGAATTGTGAAAGTTTAAGGGCAGTCGTTCGTACAAATGAGCAAAGTTGTTTGTTTCGGAGAAATATCGAAGGTACTTATTTTCAATTTTTAAGTTTTATTGAATTACAGAATTTTTTATTTTGGCTATTATTGGATGGTGGAGACATTGAGATATTCATTGTAATTTTTTCAAAAAAAAAATTTAAAGAAAATGTGTTCCAACAGTCCATTCTAGCGACCTAAAGAGGTCTTTTTAAGGCGATTCGAAAAAAAAAATGGTTTCAAAAGTAGTTTGAATGAAAATTTTCATCGAAAATTTGTATTTTTCAAATTCTCTCCATTCTAAGTCATCCCGCACAGGTAAAATTCTCTTAAGCTTCTTCTTCTTCTTGATTGGCGTAGACACCGCTTACGCGCTTATAGCCGAGTTTGCAACAGCGCGTCAGTCGTTCTTCTGTTTCGCTGTTTGGCACCGATTGGCGATTCTAAGTATAGCCAGGTCCGTCTACACCTGATCTTTTAGACGGAGTAGAAGTCTTCCTCCGCTTCCCCCGGCGGGTGCCGGCATCGGATACGCTCAGATAAGAAGTGCTTTCATTCATTCGGACGACATGACCTAGCCAGCGTAGCCGCTGTCTCTTAATTCGCTGAGCTATATCAATGTTGTCGTATATCTCAAACAGCTTATCGTTCCATCGAATGCGATATTCGCCATGGCCAACGCGCAAAGGACCATAAATCTTCCGGAGAACCTTTCAGCTGAACGTAAGAAGTGCCACAGTTTCCTTATACCGAGTTGCTGATGAGTGCTCTCATAGAGCAGGACTGAAAGTCGAGTACAAAATCGTTCGGCTGTATGTTGTGCTCACAAATTTTCGCCGTCGAAGCTTCCTTGTGTTTGTGGGCTTGCGTTTTTGATGCATAGAGACAGGTGCGTATCTTGGCTGCAACAAGTGAGCCGAGTCAATATAAGGTCCTCAGAGCGTACGCCCATCTTGAGATTTGTCTTTACTCTATCACAACATGAACGATTAGCTTGCCAGGTAGCTTGAAGAATTTTCCTATGCTAAAATCTAGTACTAAATATAACCGTATTTCGGGACCCGGCGAAGTCGATCAACCTCAACCTATTAGGCGATGTTTCATCGTGGGGACTCTCATAGGTGCGCTCCAAGCACTCTTAGAAGACATCGTTGGTCAGTCCCTCTCCAAACATGAGTCCCATACCGAATTTGCTACTCTTTATATGGCCACTGTAGTAAATACCACAAGAACCTACTCGCCTCAGTCCTTGTCCCATTCATCTTAGACGGCGGAGATGTTAGACTTTATTCTTACAAGGACATCAACCAGCATGGCAGCGGCACCGTTAGCAAAAGTTCGACATCTGATGGACATTTTCCGCACATGATTCTTCTGGATTAGTCCTGTGGGCTAAGCTTTCTAGAAATAATCTCATCTAGCACTATAAACACACGTCTACTCAACTTGACGCAGCAGGCGAACTAAACAAGCTAGAGCAATGATACATATATCAATGGAGAGGGGAGGAATGCCGAAAAAAAGAGAAAGTGAATTTCAAGGTCACAGATTTGCCACAAGCGCGGCAATAAAATAAGTCTCATTACTTAATTGTCAAACCTCGTATCATATATCATATTTGACTCGTACGATCTAACATGCTTGCTTCATCATAACCTTTTCAAATAGTGACTGAATGATTGCCAACGCAATTTTCTCTACTCTTTCAACACTCTCAGTGAAGTTAGTAATGTGCGGCGTCATCCAAATGGAAGTTTGTCATTCTCATTTAGGCTTTCCATTGATTTTCTCTAGATTCTTAATAGGTCTAAAGGATCCTCCTGAACCTCTTAAAGGCCCTTCATCTGGTATCGCAATAAACGAGAACTGGGAAATGCGTTGCTCAATATCTTATCGGACTAACCTGACTTAATTTTTTGATTTATGATTTATTTCTGTAAAAGTAGCACCAGAGTCCCAGAGTCGTCTCTCATCGACCTATGGACTATTCTGGAATATAATTAAGTTTTTTTTTTGGGTTCTGACATATTCAAAAAAGAATGTTTGGAATTCTCGTTCATTAGCAAATTAATTTTTGTGAATTCGAAAAATGTATGAAAGCAAAACAGGTAAATCGCCGCATATATATTACTTAAACCATACAAAGATATATATGCATTAATGGGGGTCGCTTTGTAGGGGACCAAGTGAACGGAGAAACCACATATGCAAAAAATGTTTTACGGTTCCTTCCGAATAAATCTTCTTAAGTTACTATAGGTTTAAGGTGACCAGAAAGTATATCAAAAAGTACACCAGTAAGTACACAGGAAAATGACGGAAAGTATACCAGAAAGTACACCAGAAAGCAAAAGTTTGGTAGATATATATTATATGTAGTTTCCCGATCTAATTGTAACAATAGCGAAATACAACTCTGTATAAAATAATTTCAAAAAGAGATCTTAAAAACCGCCGAATAAATTTTTATAATTTCAAAAACTTAACTTCACATCAAAAATCACTGAGAATGAAAATCGATTTTAGACATAAAGTTTCTTCAGCAAACATGCTCATGGTAAACCAAAAAATCGACCTACTCTAATGCTCACAAGCATAGCGAAAACACATTTTATTTTTCCAAAAAAAATATTCTCAAAAAAAGAAGGCACACATATAAAGCAATTTGCTGCCTTTCACATTCTTCGAATCTTCAAATCTGCATATTAAGAATTCTTAATTAATCCATGTTTGTCTGCAACATGCCAATGATGTTTTGCATCTCAAATGAGCAATTCCGGAAGACTACACTCCACACAACTCCAACAAAGCGCTGGCAACCTAAAATATTGCCAAACATAGCCTGCAACAGCCTTTAACGTCAACAACAACAACAACAATAACAATTGCCACTTCAGCTGCACAAATGTATCTTCTTATGATTTAAATGTCCCAATTGAGCTAAGAAGAAGAAGAAGAATTGAACTAAAGTATGTAAAGCCGTAAGAAAGCAGCTACTCGAGCTTGGGAGGAAGAAGAAGCGGCTGCTGGCAACCGAAAATGCTGAAATACTCCAACAATAAAAAGCCTAATTAAAAATTCTACACATTACTTTCACTAACCTACCAATATTATTTCGATGCATGTATGTGTGTGTGTGTGTTTGTGTGCAAATTAACCCTTGCTCATAAGATATGTATGCGGCGTCTTCAGAAGTAGCTAAGCTCGCATGTTAAGCCTTCGCACTTAGTAACCACTTGAGAACAACGGTCTCTGGGTGTCTCAGCACGCATACGACAACTAAAAATGCACATGTGTGAGCACATACACACACATATATGTATATATACAGTTATATATATATATATATGATCAAAAATAAGTTTGTGTGCATGTGCATTACATATACATAAAATCTAAGAAACTTTCAGCTAATACTAGTAATAAGTATGAGTCGGAAGCACTCTTTAGCAACTTTGCACTCAAACACACACACACATGCATAAAGCGAGGTTTACTGTTGGGTGTGAGTTATTTCATGTTCGACATTTTAACACGTTTCAATTTGTTGAAATTTTCGCGCATCTCACACTGGTTTCTTCTATGTTTTCTTGTTGCTTCCCACCCTTTTATTGGGTCACATAACACACGAATCCCTTAGAGACCACCACACACACAAACATGTTGCTTTAATTCGAATCATTTCTGCTCAAGCTTGAAGTAGTAGCTAATTGGCAAGCTAGAAACTTCTTTAAGATTTTATTGCAATTGCAAACTTTCGGCAAAGTGAATTTCATAGAAAATATGACATAATGCTGGTGCAGCCTAAATTTTAACCACTCGTAAACTCCAATGATTAAAGACGATGCATTTGACAATAGTTACGAAAGGAGATAAATAGAATATATAGAAAAAATAAATAAATAAACCAAGGTCAGGACCGCTTTCAATGTCAACTTTATACCAGAACAAGAAAAAACGTTAACTTCGGTTGCACCGAAGCTAAATACCCTTCACAGGTGCATTTCTGTTGGTAACTATGAGTCCAGTTTGTATGGAAGCTATATGCTATAGTAACCCATTCTGAACAAGTTTTTTAGAGATTACATTGTTGCCTTAAAAAATAATCTATACCAAATTTCGTGAATATATCTTGTCAAATGTGAAAGTTGTCCATACAAGAACTTGATTCCGATCGTTCAGTTTGTATGGCAGCTATATGCTATAGTTAACCGATCTGAACAATTTCTTTGAAGATTACATTGTTGCCTTAGAAAATAATCTATACCAAATTTGGTGAAGATACATTGTCAAATGCGAAAGTTTTCAATATGAGAACTTGAATCCGATAGTTCAGTTTTTATGGCAGCTATATGTTGTAGTGGTCCGATATCGGCCGTTCTGGCAAATGAGCAGCTTCTTGAAGAGAAAATGACGTTTGCAAAATTTCAAAAGGATATCTTAAAAACTGAGGGACTAGTTCGTATATACACAGACAGACGGACAGACAGACGGACATGGCTAAATCGACTCAGCTCAACATACTGATCATTTATATATATACTTTATAGGGTCTCCGACGCTTCCTTCTGGGTGTTACAAACATCGTGACAAACTTAATATACTCTGTTCAGGGTATAAAAAGAAGAAACATTAACTTCGTTTGCACCGCAGCTATTATATCCTTCACAAATACACAAGTTTCCATTCAAGAACTTGATTTACATCGATGAAGAAACATAGCCAAATCGACTCATCTCGTTACGCTGATCATTTGCCACACATACAAGTATGTACATAAATATTTTATAGGTCTCTGACGTTTCCTTATGGGAACCTAGTTTGTCAGGTCAGGATATTAAACCGAAAATCTTTATATGTAGTAGATTGGTGCCGGGATAAGTAGTCGACCGACTTCAACTTCTTTCGGTACCAAACTACAGCAAACCTGAGCTTATACATTGATCTAAATTTGTTGAGATATCTTGTATATAGACCAATGACAAAGTATGAAACTAACCGAAAGTTTGAAATGGGGGCTACGGCTGATATTAACCCAATTTTATCTATTTTTGACGTTTCCATATGTCATTAAGGGGGTATTCTAGCCTAAAAATTAAAAAAAATCTAATTTTTTTTTTATATTTTCAAAGTTTAACTATACAAGAATATTTGTACAAGAGGATTTTTCAAAACTCAAATTATTTTTGGAGATATTGGCATTTTTCGGACCCGGCATCCAAACTGGTTTGGACGGAACGCGAAACTTTGAACGCGTTTTTCTCAAAACTGACTTTTTCGGAACGATACCCACGATTTCTCAGGTTCTACTGGACCGATTTACTTGAAATTTTTAAAGAGTCTTCTTTATAGGCTTGTCTATGGTTGGAACTAGCCCCATCCCCAAATTTTTATTTTTATTATTTTTAAAAAAATTCGAAATAGTCAGAAAAAGTGATCCAAAAAAACTTTTTTTTAGGCAGTCGCCATTTTGTGAAAAAATTTTTTCCCACTTTTCCGTAGTTCCGGCCATTGCGACATTATTCTAGATTAATAATCTTTTTTCTTTTGGGTTTCAGATAACTAGGAGGGTTGAAATCATGGGTATGGTCACGTGGAAATTTTTAGAGACCCCTTTACTTCGTCAGCTCATAATTTTTGAAATTTTTTACTTATTTAATTTTTAATTTTTTTCTCTACTCTTATAAAACTAACAAATAACTAGTAATAAAATGGATAGTAGAAATATTAATTGCCTTTTTACACTTTAAAAATTACCTGAAATTCATGCTTCTAGACTAGAATACCCACTTAACAAAAAAATATGCTCTTTTATATCGGTATTCTGCTTGAGACGATACCGATATTCACTAAGATAGCTCAGTTCACAGATTAATAGAAAATAATTGAGACTATGCACTGCGACCTATGGTATATTGTCTGCTGTATCAGATATAGTCACAAAAGTTTCCAGAGGCTTACTGGGCGCGATGGAGGTGATGTAATCCCTGTCCATGTATCCAAGGGACTTGAGCCTGCTTATACAAATTGCTGGGCAATCTAGAATCAAGTGGTCTGAAGCCTCCGGTTCCATGCCGCAAAACCGACAGTTTGCACAAGAGACTATGCTCATGTTGGACAAGTGCTTCTTGAGCTTGCAATCCCTTGTAAGGAACGTTACAATGAAGCAGAATTTGTCTTAAGGGAGGTTGATCAGATCTTTAAACCTTGCAAGGGTGTACCCTCCCAGTAGTAGTTTGGTTTTGCGCATTCCTGCTGCCGTTGCCGTTTTCTCCCACTCTCTCCTCCATGTAGGACAAGTGTGGGCTCCACCGCATGAAAAGTTCTGCTTTGATTTTTGGAAGATCTATCATCCTGGACGCTGCCGCAAAGCGGGCTAATTCGTAGGCAAGCTCAATACTGGCTACCGCCCCTTTATGCCATCCACATCAGGGTACACGGTTGCAAACTGATAGGCGTTTCAGCCTTCCTATAAACACCTCCACTAAAAGCGATTGGACCTGATAAGTTGAAATCGGCTTGAGAACACATTGGCTATCGCTGATTGCCATAGTTACGTTAGAGACTGACTTCTGCACACTGACTTATAACAAAGACTTCTGCTTGAAATATGCTAGGTATGTGATCCCGCAAAGTTTACCATCGTCGTAGCACCTTCCCTCAGAAGAGAGGCAAGTAGTATGTCGTCCCCCAAGGTCTTCATTTGTTGAGACAACATAAAAGGCAATAAGTCAAGCGTTTATTTGAAAATCCTTTAATTAGGTATAAGGGTGCTAGGAAAATTCTTCACCCGATTTTATTCATTTTTGACACAAGGGCTTATTCTTTCTGAAATTAGACGCTATCTTAATTTCATATACGGTTTGAGGTCAACCGGAAGTTCGAAAATTTTATGTTCGATATGTGACGGATAGAGGAAAAGTTGGCCCCAAGTTTATATTTAGGGAAATATGTTCACTGAATTTCAATTAATCATCTCACACATTGCCCAAAGTACACGGTAGAATGTTTACCAGAAGCACTGCACCGATTCTAGACATTTTTAGAAGCAAGTCATACAATTACGAGTAACTCATGATTCGGTGCCTAATAAGCTAATTAGCTGTGAAGTCCTCATATTATGTATCTTGGAGCCTGAAAATGTATAATATGATTTCGTCAACTTTTACTTTAGACTTTAGCAAACAATAAGATTAATACTGTTATCTTCACTAACTTATCTGCTGCGTAGAAAAACAATTTGGAGTAAGTAAGATTGTCAAGGGACTAATTGGTCTAGAACTTGTTGACATACTCGTATGAGTTCCTCTTGAAAGCCTTTTCAGATACGCTAACGGTTCTAAAACTCTATCTCTTTTGGAAATTGTTTTCGGACGATGGTTCGTATATGTGAGCCAAGCATGTGTGTTTTTGAAAAAAAAAATGTGCTTTAGGTTAAGTTGAAGCTCAATGGTTAGACATAGCAAATTTTCTAATTGCTCGGAATGGTTATTGTTTGAGGAGAATATTGAATGACAAGTGCTTTCTTTTCAACCTCTTTATTTTCTATTTATTTGCGTTAAGTCTACAGAAAAGAAACTATCAAAAAACTATAACATTTACGCAAATTTTGTAAATAAATTACGTGAAAAGTATTAAAGACACCTAAGCAGTAAACCACAGAGAATTTATTAGTTCAGCAGAAAAATGTGAGCTCAGCAAATATTCGGAGAATTTACAAAAATCACTGCGCTTTGGCGCAAGAATTTTGCTAAGCAATAAAGGCAGTGAAATTAAGGTGATTAATGTCAGTTGCAAGTGGCAAGGAAAAAAATTATTTTTACATTTGCTGCAGTTAATGGGAATAATTGTCTGCAGAAATGCTTGTGGTTGAATACGCCGAAAACAAGTAGTGTTATTGTAGACTTTTGTTTTAAATACAATTTTGTTTATTTTCTTATATTCAATTCTTAATTTATACAGTAGTATATATGTTAATAAATTTTCTCTAAGAAATAGTGAAACGATTTATTTCATAATAATGAGCAATACAATATTCATCACGAATAATATTGAACATTTTTAGAAATTTTTTAATTTATTTATTTTCTGACATTTTCGAAAAGTAACAAGTAAGTACAAATAAATATGTGAAAGTTTTATATTTTCTACAAAAAAAAAAATCGAAAAACGCGTAAGAAAGATCAAGTTTTGGAGGTAACCGATCATTTTATGCACTCTTCCAAAAATCAAAGCCAGGGAAGTACCTTAAGGTGTAAAATGTCAACCAGATTATCGAAATCCAAGTAATTATTAGGTATATGGGCACAGGGTTACTGTTGTCAGGAAAGGATTCTCTCTGAGTTCCGATTGTATATATATCTCACATATTGACCGATATTTTCATAAAAAAGTCAAGTATAGATACTGGGGTCCACATATTCGGTACCATGGGACTTGAACAGTTTTACTTGGGCTTGAACAATTTTTGGTCATGAGGTGGCTTCCCTTAAATAATTTTAGTTAAAAGTCGATTAAAAACTTTTCAATTAAATTGCAAACATTTCGGTTTTACAAGTTTTCTTATAAAGAAATTAAACTCTGCTGACAATGAAGACTTCATCTATAATTCCGGCCTCAGCAGCTCATGAAATGTCAGCGACTGCTTGAAGGCTTTTTACAGAACAATTTTTCGAGGTTTTTAAATACCAAATTCATGTAGGAATACTATTTCCTTTACTTTGAGCTTACTCGAACCTTTTATAAAAGATCAATTACTTCACTTCGAAAGTTCTTCGGAATCTCTCAGGTCCATCATTATCTTTTCTTTGTCGTGAAAGCTCCTCAACATAACCTCAAAGTTTTCCGAAATCTCTAAGGTCATCCTTTATATTTTCTTTTACGATGAAAGATCTACAACCGGAGCTTAAAGTTCTACAAAAGTTTTACAGTGAAAGCTCACTTATTTTAAAAATCTCTCGGTTACAGTTCATTATATTTCCTTTTACAGTGTAAGCTGTATAACAAATAGCTTAAAGCTCTTCACAATTCTTCTAGAATCATCTATTATTTAGTATTTTATTTAAAGCTCACACAAAATTTACAGTCAAAGCTGTTTTACATTTGCCTTAAAATCTTTGAAATCTCTCTTTCTTTATCTTTTCAATGATGTGAAAGCTTTATTAAATAACCTCAAATTTCTCTGAAATCTCTCATAATCACCCGTTATATTTTCTTTTACAGTGAGTGCTCAACAACGTGAGCTAAAAGTTTTCCAAAAACTTCACGATGAAAGCTCAATTATTTTAAAAGTTGCCGAAACCTTTCAGTTTCGCTTCCTCATCTTTTCTTTTACAGTGTAAGCTCTGTAGCTTAAGCTTAAAGCTCTCAAAAATTGTTCCAGAATCTGTTTTATATTCGTTTAAGATGCTACAAAATCTCTTAGATCTTTCATTATCCTTTTTTTAAAGCGTAAGCTCTATAACATAACCTCAAAGCTATCTTAAATCCCTCAGAATAACCCGTTATGTTTTCTTTTGCAGTGAAAGCTCAATAAATTGAGCTAAAGTTTTCCAAAAATATTAAGCTGAAACTTAAATTATTTTAAAAGTTCAGTTTCGTTTCTTCATCGTTTTCTTTTACAGTGTAAGCTCTATAGCATAAGCTTTAAGCTCTCCGAAATTCTACTAGAATCACTAAAAATTTAGTATTATATTTTCAGATCATCCAAAATTTACAGTGAAAGCTGTTTTACATTTGCTTAAAGTTATCTGATATCTTTCAGGCGTTATATTTTCATTCAAAGTGAAAGCTTAAATTTTTTCAAAATTACCGATTAACTAATATTTTAATAATAAGCTTACCCAAAACTTACAGTGAAAGCTCGATTAGAATAGCTTACAATTTTCCAAACTCTCTTAGGCTAAAAGCTCATTCAATATCTGTTAATTTATATGTATTTTTTGAGAGGCCACCAAACCGGAACGAAGCACTTCTCATATAAATTAAGCAGCCTCTTTAAAAATGACAATTACGCTCGCCTGAGCCATATTTGCATAGAATACCCAAATAAATAGCACAGAATTCCCAGCTAAGACTAATCCGCGAACGGCCAAATAAACATAAGGAAACCGTCAGAGAGTACACACGAGCTTATGCATGAGCTTATATGCTTACGAGCTTGAAATTAATCATATGCGCTGTTGTTTGCCCAAGCACAACAAATAAGCTGCGAAGCACACACACACAGAAACACACAGAAATGCTCATTACGAGCAACGAGCGCACACATACACATATATCTGCACATGGAGGCAGTGAAAGGAGTCATAAGTCGCTTGGTTGGCAGTCGGTTGGAAAAAAGTTTCATATCCGCTTAATTAAGTCGCTGGCAAAGTGGCTTGAAGGATTAATAATTCGCAGGATATTTGCGTATTTGTTTATTTGCGAGCCGCGCGCATACAAATGAGCCAAATGAAGCGACAAGCGCCTCGCAACATCGCAACAGGCGCCACTGACACAAATGATTGGCAGCCAAAGGTGAACAACAGCAACAACAAAACAGCAAATGCGCAGCGCACACCTTGCTTGCAGGCAGCGCTGTGTGCATGTGTGTGTTAATGCTTGTGTGTGTACCTGTGCGTCGTGCGGCTTTGTCATGCAAATGAAAAAGTTTCAAATGCAATAAACCCGGTAATGTTACACGGGTAAGAACAAACACTGTCAGCCACAACAACAACAACAGCAACAGCAGGGAAATGTACCACTCGCCTTGCCAAGAGGCACTTGTGAATTATTACGCTTATGAATTGTCGTCATTTATGAGTTGTTGTTGTTGTCACTTTTTTTTGTTTATTCTTGCAAGCGCGCATTATGGCGGAGGAAAGCTCGCTGTTAATTCAAATGTGTGTTCTCAAGTGCAGCGCTAGTATGAGTGCCACGATGAGCTTGATACCTCAATTACGCTTACGACAATGTGCGCCCTAATGAGGTTAATGAAGCTGCTGTTTATGTTTACTTCATTTGCTGTCGAAACTTTCACATGCTCGCAGTTCTAATTGCTGTCATAAAAACAATGTTGCCATTAACAATATGAAGAGTTGAAGGTTTGTATATAAATACACAAATACATTCATATAGAGAGAGAGGAAGTGTAATTTTTGTGACAAAGCATCATATAAATATATCCAAAAAATTTTTCAGAAGTTATTTAGAAAGTCGTTCCTCCTTTTCGCTTTTTGACACCAATTAGAGATATCAAGTGCAACGAGGTTCTTCTCCACCAGATCTCTCTTCTCTCGGAGTGGAGGTATTCCTATTCCTCTGCTTCCCCCGGCGACTCTACGTCGAATACTTTCAGAGCTGGAGTGTTTTCAACCATTCGGACGACATCACCTAGCCAGCGTAGCTGCTGTCTCTTGATTCGCTGAACTTTGTTAATGTCGTCATATATCTCGTTCAGCTCATCGTTCTATCGACTGCGATACTCGCCGTTGCCAATGCGCAAAGGACCGCAACCCTTTCGCAGAAACTTTCCCTCAAAAACTCGTAACGGCGACCATCATCTGTTGTCATCGTCTATGCCTCCGTACTATAGGCAGGCCGGGGTTGATGAGTGACTTATAGAATATGATCTTTGTTTGTCAAGAGACGACTTTACTTCTTAATTGCCTTCTCAATCTGAAGTATCACTTGTTGGGAGCAGAATTTCTACATTGGATTTTGAGTTCCGGTCTGAAACGAAGTAGGTGAAACGTCCCTTTACAGGAATGTCCGCAGGGTTCGGAACCCGCCACGTAAAAAACATACCAAATCAAAAGAACAAAACAGCCTCGGATGAGAGACCTCTCTTTCGATGCCGACACTGCAAATGTATTAAGGTTTGATCCCAGTTACAATAAAATTGCTTAATACGTATATGGTTTTCGAATTTGTGTCAAATTTTATCAGTATCCGTATTGCCGTTTATATTTCGCGATTTGGGAACCCCAATATTGCAATCTGGCAACTAACAACTTTGTCGTAAAGTTTGACATTTTCGATGTTATACCTGTTCGGAATGTTTTGACGTACGAGCGCTATATGTGTTGCTTACAGTTACTTAAAATATTCATCTTAGCCAAAAATGGATTTAATTTTCACTATTTTCGTGCTGCATTAACTTAATAATAGCCTTTCGATGAACATAAATCAACCTTTGGCGATGAAGCTCCATCAATGGCAAGAGTAGACCGATGGTATATTCATTCGAGGTCATAAATATCTGCAATACGAATTTCTTGAAGGTCATCAAAAGCAGTTCTTCTTCCCACAACTATTGATGCTGTGCGCAAACTAATATTGCAACATCGTCATGTGAAATATCGTGAGATTGGGACAACTATCAGCACTAGTGGGCCACGCGAACTGTGGTATGGCGGCATCATAAGGCCTTTTTTCTTTCGAGATGAGGCCTCGAAATGCCATTACCATCAACAGTGAGCGTGGACGGTCTGTATTTTTAACAAGACGGTGCCCCGCCTCATGCTTCACGGCTAACCATGGACGTACGCGAGCTAAGCTTGACAATTTCTTAATTACGTGAACTGTCCCAGTCAATTGGCGGCGTATCATGAATAGAATATTATGTCTGATAAAAAGGAAAAAAATTGATCCATTTTAGACAGGGGATGCTTACTGGTGATGAGTCGTGGCTCACCTACGACCACTTCAAGCAAAAACGGTCGAAATGTAATCGTGGTGAGTCAGCGCAGAAAGTGTAAAAGCAACACGGGAAAGCTTCGCTTTATGTTTGATGGGATTGACAGGGAATCACCCACAATGAACTGCTCCACCGGCAATTAGGCTGACCCCAACAGAAATAGAGACTCACCAAAAGGTCCGGGAGATTGTTATTGCTTGAAATTTCATCATGGAAAGACTTACGTTTAAAGAATATTTATAAATCGAAAATTCACGTTGTGTTAAGAATGAGTTTAGCCTTTTGCTCCACTTATGGTCAACATAATCGATCTACTAAGCATGCTAAGCGCAACACCATCAACGATCTTGAGACGAGTAATTCATTATTGAATAACATTCGACCGAATAGATTACGTCCAGCAAACAGTAAAATAAATATAGCAGCCGTAGTTGAGTGTGTACACGAAGACCGTGGAGAGTTTATGCGGTGCCGATCGCAGCAATTCTGAGCAGATCTGTCGTATGGAACGACATGGCGCATATTAGGTCGGGAACTTATGTTAAAACCGTACAAAATATGGATCTATGGACTCCTGAAAAATTCCAAGTATATCCAAATTTTGTTCAGCGATGAAGCCCATTTCTGGCTCAATGAGTATGTAAACAAGCAAACTTGCTGCATTTGGGACGAAG